>VXBI01012832.1:23581-39360 GCA_013397375.1 Toxostoma redivivum
TATATATATATATGTGGGTAGGTGAGTGACCTGATACAGAGAAATTTGAAAGACTATCTGCTTTTGTTTTTCTTATTTTTTTCACATATTTAATTTATGTGACAGTGTATATTGTTTTCATAGGGATATTTTCACCACAGGGTTGTAGTGCTAGGTGGAGGGAGCAGATAGGCCTGTAGATTATGATTTTACTGAGTTTTCTTGTGACTGAAAATACAGTTGCACTCCCAAACAGACATGTAATTGAGCAGGCATGCATGTGCAAAAATTCCATTTTTATTATCTGAAGTTTATCACCTTAGCCCATTGTGGTAGTTCTGGGTGTAATAGAATAATACATCACATATTAGGGTTATACATCATATAGGGTTAGGGTTAGGGTTGGTTAGGATAGTTGAGGTTGGAAAGCAACTCTGGAAGTGCCACCCCCTGGCTCAAGCACTGCCATCTAAAGCCAGTTAGGACCAGCTTTTGAATATCTTAAAGAATGAAGCCCATTGTCTCCCTGGGCAATATTTGCTATTTTTCAGACACCCTCACAGTAGAAACTTCTTCCTTAGAGGCTATGTCCTGTATTCGCTTGTTCTTAGTTTCTTGTCCTGCTGCTGGGCCTCACTTGAAAAGTGTCTGGCTCCATTTCCTTGGCACCCTTTCTTCACATATTTGCACACATTGATGAGATTCCCGCCGAGCCTTCTCTTCTCTCGGTTGAGGAGGTCCAGTGCTCTCAGCCTTTCCTCACATGTGTTGCTCCTATGTCTTATTTGCCTTGGTGGCTCTTTACTGGATAGACAGATAGGTAGGCATAGATAGATATAGATTAGATATAGATATAGATGTAGATATAGATATATGTATCACTAGTGAAGCTAATAAAATTCCAACTGCGGATAGNCCTGAGTATGCTTAGATGACATAACCTATATGGTTGTTGGAACAGTTCTAATTAAAAAGAAAAAAAATCCTCTATTAAATACAAAATCTAAATCAGAGGTTCCATCCATGTGGAATCATTTGTCAAGGCAAGAAACATTGGCTTAAAAATTCTACCTTTTCTGCATTTGCATTGATACATAGTCCTGACTTCCCTCCAATTATCCTCATGCACTAAAGTCTCTTCTTTACTGTGCATGATAGAAAAAAGAGAGAATTAAATTGCAAGGGGACATATAAAAAGACAAGTTGCTAACTTTCAAGTGCTTGACTTTGCAAACTTGAGTCAGTTTTCAATATGGATTTTGTGTATGGTTTATGATAAACACAGAAAAAATTTAAAAAGCTGCCAGTCAAAAAATAGTAATGTACAGGTTGTGTTATGAAAATTTCCAGCACACACTTAATTTCAGTATGCCATATATTGTTATCTATTTTATTCTAACATTATATAATAATTAGTTATGTGCCTAATTTTGTATATAGAAGCTATTCCATATTGTCCATAGAAGTCATTCCATAAGCTAGTGATTTGTGATATACTTGTTTCTCTAAAGAAACAGAAGACTTTTACTATACCTAATTGTGGTTCTGTAACTTTGATGCTTAGGTGCCTGAATTAAGGGAGAAGTGCTTCCCTATACAGGGAATATTCTCTCAGCCATTCTTTTCATCCTATAGTCTTGATTTTTCTTCCTTCTTCTTCTAAGGCAGAAGAAAGTCCTGAGTAAAAGTATCAGGCTTGGTTTTATTGAGAATCTATTCTAATGAGATAAATAATATTCTGCTATATTCATTCACTGTGTGGATTTCACAAGTGAGGATATTTTCTACCCATTGTGAGCAGCACTGGAATGCAGGTTGTCTAGAAAAATCTCTTGAGGCAGGTAGCTTATCTAATTTGATGTCATGAGATCTTTTCATCTCTGATCCATTCTGCATTACCCTGGCAAAAAAATGTTTTACCCAAATACTGAGTTTATTCTGAACATTTAGTGAGCAGAATAATGTGGAAATCTTTAGGTGCATTTAATTATATATTGCTTTGTTAAAGTAAAACAAGTGAGTACATACAATTATAGCCAATTTACAGCAGCCACTCACTAATTTAAATTAAAAAGTCTGCAAATGCAGAGTAATTATGCTTTAATTGCATATTTAGGACAAGAAAATTAAGAGAATCTAATGCAGTGTATTTATGATATAACAACATTATGAAAAAGATTTATTAGTATAGAGAGAGTAATTGCATTCCAAGAATGAACAAATTAATTCAAATCAGCACCTAAGATGCTAAAGGTTTAATGTACTTTTAAAATTTTATTGTTAATTTTCCATACATATTAATTATTAACTGAAAACTTGATTTGCACCTATTCAGGATGTTACTGTTCTCTAAGGATCTTAAAGATCAGACACATATTGTTATTGGTCCCTCTTTTTCTATGAAGGCATTTGGCACAATACCTTAATACCTTACTTCCCAGACACTTACTTAAATAGCATTTACTATATCCAAAATTAAGCATTTCTGGGAATACCATCACTATGTATTAGTTAAAATTTCATAGCTTCTTTATGAAACTGTCTTTAATAACCAAGAAATTTATTCACTCCGTGATATGTATGGTGTATAGATATATAACTTCCATTAATATTGATGTGCAGTCTATGCTTGAACATAAAAGTATTGACATCATACATAGAGGCATATATGTGTGTATANGTGTAATAGAATAATACATCACATATTAGGGTTATACATCATATAGGGTTAGGGTTAGGGTTGGTTAGGATAGTTGAGGTTGGAAAGCAACTCTGGAAGTGCCACCCCCTGGCTCAAGCACTGCCATCTAAAGCCAGTTAGGACCAGCTTTTGAATATCTTAAAGAATGAAGCCCATTGTCTCCCTGGGCAATATTTGCTATTTTTCAGACACCCTCACAGTAGAAACTTCTTCCTTAGAGGCTATGTCCTGTATTCGCTTGTTCTTAGTTTCTTGTCCTGCTGCTGGGCCTCACTTGAAAAGTGTCTGGCTCCATTTCCTTGGCACCCTTTCTTCACATATTTGCACACATTGATGAGATTCCCGCCGAGCCTTCTCTTCTCTCGGTTGAGGAGGTCCAGTGCTCTCAGCCTTTCCTCACATGTGTTGCTCCTATGTCTTATTTGCCTTGGTGGCTCTTTACTGGATAGACAGATAGGTAGGCATAGATAGATATAGATTAGATATAGATATAGATGTAGATATAGATATATGTATCACTAGTGAAGCTAATAAAATTCCAACTGCGGATAGTATTAAAAGATGTGTATTTTACATTGTGTAGCTCAGTGGTACTGGGTCCCATGAGTAGAATTCCAGCTTGCTACAATAAAGTAACAAAATAAATAACAATAAGATGGTGCATCAGCCTTTTGAGCTTTGGTGCAGGGCACAGAAATGCGTTGCCTGACTTTTAAATTAATTCTTTATTATTTTTTCAGACAATCTTGCACTTTAGAAGCGGCCACATGAGGCTGTTGGAAACAGCAAGACCAAAGCAAAATTAAAGCAGTGTAATAAATAAGCCTGTGTATAATAAAAATCACAAAGCACAATTTTATTATTGCCTCAAGTGCAGTTCCTAGAAACAATTCTGTGGAGAAGGCAAGCCGAAGTAATGAACTCCTTGAACAGTCTGTTTAATATTCTGTTTGTTCTATGCTCTGCAGAGCTGACAAGAACTGTATGCAAACAGTTTTTCTGGGGGCAAAAGAATATTTCATCATTAAGGAGCATGACCCTTCTCTCTGTGATCGAAATGAAAAGCATATGCCCCTTGATGTCATAAAGTGTTGTGACCATTCCAATGAGTTGTTCTTCAAGCATTGGGACATTTCCCCCCACGCAGTTTGATATTAAAAGGTTACATGATGATTAATTGTATCCACTGACGAAGCAGACATATTCCCCTAAGTTTTGTTTCTTTGATGTGAGAGATTTTTTCTTTTAAAATTTAAAATCCAAATCAATTTGAGGGAAAGTCCAATTATTGTGAAATGCTTTGTCCTCCACTCTTTATCAGTGGTCCTTCTGTTTCCCTCTTGTTTCATGTCAGGCTGGATGAAACCACTCTAAATTAAATCCTTGGTAATTTTTTACTTTGTGAATAACAGGATCTCTATCTCTTGTTAACTTATGCATGTTTCTCCATTAAGTGATTATTGCCTTTTCCAAGCTAAATGATTCTATGATGTTATGATTGTTTTGTAAAGATGCATACAAAGAATGGAATAATACAGCACCAGTATGAGTCACTGTGTACTCAATGGCTAACATTTAAAAACCATAGCTGTTACCATACAGCATTTCTAACAGCAACAAAAAAAGAATAACAGAAAACAAAAATTTGTGGGTTAGCAATTCATGATTTTATTATATTTTTTAGGAATTGTCACATTTCAATTTCTCCTTATCAAATCCTATTCCCACAAAGCAATTAAACACAGTTTAAGTTGGGGAGCAATGCCATCTAGTACCATATGGGTTTATTCCCTTAATTAAAAACAATCAAAAGAGCTTTGCTGGACAGAGATCTTACACTTCAGTCTCAGTTTCCGGTACTTCAGAAGTAGATTCACTAGGCCCAGTTTTGATTTTCTGATTTTCTTTTTCTTTACAGGTAACCCGATAGCTAAAGACAAATCAAGCCAGTCTCAAGGCTGATAACATTAAATACAACACATAGGAGTTTCATTCCTCCAGGCAATCCTTGAAGTGAAATTTTATACTGCTGAGGTGTATCCTTCAGAATCAATTGTTTCAATGAGAACCTGGATTGCAATCAGCAACAGCCTTGAAATCAAAACTGCTGGAAAGTTATTTTGAACTTCTGTGCCACAAATATTTCAACTGATTGAACTGTGTACACTTGTAAAATTGCACTTGCTGAGGAATTTGCAGCTGTAATCACAAGCTAATATTCTAAAGGTGCAGAAAACCAGCAAACTTTTGGGCTCTTTGTTGCCGATCAGTGGCTTTTAATCTTGAAGAAGTCAACCTCTGGAATGTATTGGATCCTTCACTCTAAAATGATCCTTGGTCCACAGTTCAGATTGCTGGTGGGACTGCACAGTGCTTTAATTAAATTTCTGTTGCAGAAATTGTCCTCTGGCATGGCGCAGTTTTAGACATTTTTATTTGTGTTCTAATCTTGCAGCTCTCAAAGGTACATATTTCAAAATCTTGAAGTTGCTTTGTTATAGGAATGGAATTATATATCCATCGTTAATAATTATTGTTGACAAATAATAGTTATCTGAATACATCAGTCATATTAGAATGTATAGTCAGGTTGACATGTTGCCCTAAGGCTAACCTACTACTGAAGCTTAACAGTTAAAGAAAGTAGTGGTCAAAACTCAAGTACCAATTCCATTATAAGGCATTTTATATCTTTAATATATACATTTCCATTTAGTTTGAAGGAAATGGGTGATTCCAATATGTACTTTACTTTCCTAACCTTTAATTCATTTAAATTGATGGTAAGCAGTAAATTACACTATTTTATCCCTTTTTTATAAAGATAGACAGGGATGTAAATGAATATTGCAATTATGATATTGGAGTGTAATCATTCAGAATTTTTGTCTTTTTATTAAAAAATTAAATCTCTTGCTTGAACCTAAGTACTAATGGATGCTTATGTAGATGTCCGCTCAGTCTGTTAGCCATAAAGGAAAAAAGTCCTAATGCTCTCCTGGTTTTACACTTCATGGGTATTTTGCTTGCTAACAGTCATCCTATTCAGATCTGTTTTGTTTTGTTTCTAACTTTGTGATGTGTTGTTACATGAAAAAAATCCTCAATATTTAAAGGCCTTAAGCATCTTTGAGCTTTTTTCTAAGTTATTACAGAATGTATAATTTTATACTCCATTTAATGTATATTGTACCATCTGTAATATTGATACAAAAGAAATTTGGCAATTCCTTTTAGTGACACTGCATAAACATACTGACTAAAGGGAGTTCTGACTTTGTGCTTTGGTGAATTGAAATGAAAGCCACACACTTCATGGTAGTCAAAAATACACAGAGGTAAGCTTGTTTAAGTCCTATGTGGTTACCAAACATAGTAAACAAAAAACAAAAAAAAAAGAAAAAAGAGAAAAAACAAAAAAGAAAAAAAAGGAATAGAAGGAAATTATTTAATCATTACAAGCCATTGTCATGGCTAGTTTAGTTATATATTAAGTTCTATGATGGATGAACACCTTGGCGTGCTCTGCTTGTCACTGTAGCCCCTGCTGTTCCAAAACCATTTCATTAGCTCTGCTGTATTATTGCACAGGAGAGCTTAAATAAAATAAATGGCTGTTGGGAATAAAATTGAGAAGTATATTCCATCATTATTTCATGGGAAATAATAAAAAAATATGTTGACAGGAAAAGATCTTATTTTCTGATTACAATTTAATTAGAATAAACTATTTGTAGCAGAAACTAGGTCTCTTGGTATTTTAGGATGTATTACATGGATTTGTGCTAAGAAGTTTGGATGGAAAGTAGCATCTTAAAGAGGTTGTCTGGGACAGTGCAAAGTGTAAATGTGCTGTTTTGTAAAATCTGAATATGACCGCTATTTGGTTGAAAATCTATATCATGCTTCTCAATACTTGTTTTCTTTCTTTACTTATTCTTAAACAGCGCTGAAAATACTGTATTATATACAAGTGTAACACATGCATACCAATAAATGAAAATAAATGGATTTTCAAATATACTGAATAGATTCTCTGCAGTAGATTAATGTTGTGACTATTCATAGCAAGTGAATAAAATTGTAATATAAAATAGAGTTCCCTGTATGGATGTGTGCATTGGAGATCTGTTTAGTCATAGAACAGAACAATTTTTTAGCGAATAAGAATCTCAAAGGTTATATTAACTTTATATTTCTTCAGTAGAGCAGAGAATATTTCAAAGGACTTTGAAATGTCCTTTCTGAAAGTAACTCATACCTGTGGGAAACTGGTTGTTTTCACGTCAGATTGAATAATTTTTTTTCCTTCACAAAATATGAATCCTGAAAAATTATCATTTAGATGTTTTAAGTAGCAGCAAGACATGGTAGACAATCCTGAAAAAGTAATGTTTCATAATTTGTGCAACTGTTTAAAAGAAAAGAAAAAAGAAAGCCAGTTAGTCAGATCTGCTTGTGCACCTTGAAGCAAGGTGAGAAGCACAGATCAGGTATCCGCAGTGCAGGTTTAATGCTGCTTTGAAAATGGAGTACAGGTGACTGGATCAGCTATGTGCATTCATGTAGGCATATGAATTGCTTCAATTAATAATTTATTCCTTATATGCTACTTTCTAGATTGTTTCATCTGATTGCAAATATGATCAGGCATTATGATCAGAGGGAAATGCATGTTACTCTTTGAATTAAGTAATCATCAAGAACTCTGAACTGCAGAAGATGAAGTTCTGCAGTTGCAAGTGAACTGAGCAGTGAATTGAGAGGGAAAGAAAAATCCCTGCTTTGTTCATACCTCTCACAGTTTTGGATCATTTCAACAAAGCACAAAAGGAAGTCCTGATATGAATCTTAATGAAAAAAAATTAATATCAGATCAAATAAATCTAAAAGCTTAAAAAACATTCAAGTCTAGATCTTGGTTGTATGTGGTTTATTGGTCATAATGAATATTAACCTTAACAACAGTAGATAACACCATTACTGCTAATATAAACACACCTATTGCGCTATATATTTTCAATTTTTGTATTTATCCTGTATCTTTTAAATCTTGACTCCTTCAGCTCTGCCCAAAAATGTTACTGGTGTAGCATACCAGTACTTCACCAAACCAATGCAGCTCTGTTTTGTGTAGAATTTATATGCTTTAAGAGTGCATCAGATGCATTTATTTTCAAAGTAAAGAATCTGATATAAAGTACTTTAATTTGTTAGTTTTCATAAAAAGTAATGCAGGGATTTTTTTGCTCATTATAATTGTACAGCTGGCTTTTATAATTTCTAGGAAATGCATGAAAATCTGTAACAACAAAACAGAAATATGTGATTGGCATCCTTTTTTGTTGATTTACTGCCTCCTCCTTCATGCCTCAAATTTTACACATCTGCTGTTAACCAATCTACCGGGAAGGAAAAGGAGCACAGTTTTGATTTGTAAGAAAAGCATTGCCTTAATTTCTAGTTACTTTTTGCCAAAAGTTAGATAGCTCTCCATCAAACCTGTCACACCTGAACAGTCTGATGCCATTAAATGATTTCTCAGTGGTCTTAAATTAAAAAATAAGAATTTCCTAATGACTTTGTCATTATAACTCAGTTTGTATCCTGAAAAACCTTTCTGTTTATTCTTTTACAGAATGAGTATATATTTCCAGATAACATCTTTAGTCTTGTTTCTGTAACAGCTTATGTAACTTTTGTACACTACTTTACAGACAGTCATTGCAAATATTTTAGAAAAAATTTGGCTGGGTTTTTTTGTATGTTCTGTATTAATCCATACTACAGAAGAGGTAGGATATTAAAAGGTTGAATTTCCCACAACTTTGTTTTAACAGGTGAGATTACAAGTGTTGTCAATGTCTCTTTATCCAAAACTAATTTAAGACCATCTGGCAGGAGGTCCACTGATGCTGACACTGGAAAGTCTTGTATAAGGGAATGACAGCACTTTATCAGGCTGCTGTGAATAGGATGCTGGGAGAGTCAAACAATTATAGTATGGTTCATCACCAGAGATCTAGGGTCTGGGAAAGTGGATCCAGCATGTGTGCACAGGGATACAGTCAGCACCCTGAACCTGTGGCTCTGGGGGTGACAGTAGGAACTTAAACCTGTTCTCTGGGTTGTAGGAAAGGTCTGTCTCTGGGGTTTTTTCCAAAGCCAGATGACAGAAATGGCAAGGCATCTTGGTGATTTCAGTGTGGTTGTGTAAGGCTGTCAGATGCAGATGAATGTTTAGCATTTTGTTCAGAAAATTCTGATTGAGCAATTTCATTAAAGTTCACATATCCCTATTCAGGTTAATGATTAAAGAAACTACTCTCTTTTTTCACTCTTTCCTTGCAAGTATACAGGTCAACGTGTGTAGCAATTGGAAGTGAAATCCAGTCATTCCTTGATAATAGATTCTCTTGATTAAATATCACTAATCTCATCAATATTAGCCATGACTGAAAGACTTGAAATAAATCTGACTTTCAGTTCTGAAAACCAGTTTATTGCCCAACTAAATTAAATAAATAGTTTTTGTAATAGAAATACTATTGCTTATATGTAACCCTAACAGTAAAACTTCTATATTAGGTCTTCAAATCATATTTATGTTCATAACTGTAAAATGTAAAATTTGGTTTAGATCCTGTATAACAGCAGGGACATTCTTCTTTCTGCTAAAACAGTGGGGTAACCTAGGGACACTGTAGCTTGGGATTTATGGCTTTCACTGCTTCAAGTGCACAGCTGGGAAAATAGCACATAAAAATACTTATGTTATTCACATTGCTGAGACAGTTTTCTTGACAATTTTCATGAGGAATGTGTAGAGTTGCAAGTTTACTCCATATGAGCATATAGGTTGAATCTCTTGAACTCTTTTCTCCTTACTGTCATAACAAACATAACAGAAGCTGTACTTGAATCTCCAGCCTTATGTCTTAGTATTTAAATCAGAACTTACAAAGTGCACAATAGTTTAGTCACTATGCCTCCATACAAAGTAGGTTTTTTAAGTCTGTTTCCTCCTTACGATTAATTACTGATGCCTTGTCATATTTGGGCACAGAGAATATAATCCTTATTATTACTTAGAGGTTGTGCATTTTTTGTTCTTTTTATTTTTCTTTGGTCATATTCTCGTGTCCTGCAATCCAGTCAGTTCTTTGAAAATTCCAGTAATGTCGAGTAGTGGCCTGGAACTCGACACAGGAGGGACGAGAGAGAGATATGATGTGTTTCTATAATTTGATCTTAATTTCCAGTTTAAACTAATCTTTCTAAAGAAAAGCATTTTTTTCTAACTATAAATGGACTGCATTTCAATATGCTCTCTGATCATAAAGCTGATGAAGTGGTCCTCTCTTTATGTCAGATTACCTCAGCAGAATTTACAATGGAAGATGATGATTTTGCTAATGTCCATGGGCAGGTAGACATAATTTGGTCCCAGATGCTCTGCCTAATGTTCATGGTAAAAGTGACTCAAAAAAATGCCTCCATATGCTATTACTGCTGGAATTGTTCTCAGGCATATTCTCTTGTCATCCCTCATATGTAGAACTCATTAGATTCATAGTGGGAGAACATATGGAGAAGAGAGTTGATGGAAAACATTATAAAACAGATTGTGTATTTAAATTTGTATTATAAAAGACCTCCGTGCACAAGCAAACTTAGCAGAGAAAGTTCAAACTCTTTGTTTCTACTTCATAAGGAAATTGACATTTATGGAGATGTTATCTCAGTGCATTCAAATCCACTTCTAGATGGTGAGTTAAATCCTGGCTTTAGGGATAATAGTGTGAATTTTGCTGCTAATTGGAGGTAAATTCTGTATTTCCTACATTTTTCCAAATATTTACTTAAACTATAATTAAGATCTTTTCACTAATAGGAATGACCAGAAGTTCCACCCAAACGAGTCTGTTGGCAGGATCAGGCCTTTGGTTATGGGTTTGTGATTTCAGCGTCAACATAATGTCTGTGATGAATACCATGTTTCTGTTTCACAAAAAAATTGCTGGTATTTCTTTCATCCAGCTCATCTGACTAATGGATGGGGATCATATCCAGTGCAGAGATGTTTTAATGACTACTGACAACTATTAATTAATTATCATCTATAGCAGTTAAATACAGCAATAAATTAAAAAAAAGCTAATTGTACATGAATTAAAAGTATTATACATAGACATTTGTGATGCTTTTTTTGATTACACTTAGGACTCTTTCCTTTTTTAAGATAATTTTTTTCTGGTTTTTTACTGAAGACTGACTGTGAAACTAGTTTCAATAGGGAGCATTTGGGATACTATAAAGTGTCCCTGTAATCGAGGTGGGCACTAGCAGGAGCTACCCATTAGACATGTGGGAGGTGGATAGACTGATGTCTATGACCACTCCCGTAGCTGGTAAAATATGGCCTATCCCCTAGAGAAAGCGTAGAAAGTGTTTCTAGAAAAATATATCTGCCCAACTCCTAAAGGAAGAATTCTGACAGAGTGTTTTTTATAACATGGAGCCGAATCAAATATTATACCTAAATCAATAGAGAAGGACATAGAGAAACTGTAGAACGTCTATTACAGTGTGGCTCTTTAGGCCTTAAAAATGTCTGATATGTTCACAGGATGTCCATCTAGGTTACTGCCTTTTTAAAAGAAGACAGAACATAGCTGTTTAAATAGTATCTGCAGGAGAGTTGTGTGCATTTGCTGGCCTTCCTAAAGCCAAGATTTGGTGTCATGTTGCGATAGAGGGCCTCTAGAAATTTAGATCCAACCTTCCTCCTTCGCTGCTGGAAACGGACAGTGTTATTATACAGTTCTTCTAAGTCAGAGTCACACAGTCCACTGCTGACAAGCTGCACCACTTGCCCTGCACCTTTCAGGGCAAAATAATTACTCTGACAAGCCTCAGCAGGAAGCAAAACATGCATTACCATGTATGCTTTGTCTTAATACTGAAAATCTTGATTGTTCTCTATATTTGGCTTTTTTTTTTCTGACAGCTACAGGAAAAATGTTTATTATTAGGTGGAAATGTAATTTTTTTTTATTTTGCACCAACCTGAACATCACACTTAAAAGATATATTTTACAGTTTCTTATATGTTTATCCTATTATGAATTTATTAATTTGTGCTATATTTGTATTAGTCTCTCTGTCAGCTGCTGGTGGCACCTTTTGAAATAGTATCATCCATTAGTGATTTTTTTTTAAACACTGCAGGAAAATGGTCATTGGGTGGTAAGTCTTTCATCAGCACGTTGTGGTTTTTCTATTCTCTCAGTACGTGCATGAGAAACTAGATGATAAAGTAGTAAAAGAGCCTTGAGGATGTACTGATTTAATTAATCTGAGGCAAATTGACCTTGATTAATGAAGGAAGTTGTAGCTTTTCTGTGTAAGATTGTGTTCCACCCTTCAGAATACCCAGCCCTCTCCTTTGATTTAAATTTGATTATAAGAAATTTGGGCAGTAGTAATATCGATATAAAAGATTAATAGCAACTTGAAAAATGGATCCTTAAGTATTGATGTATGTGATCAAGTATTCAGCACATTTCAAATCCTGGGCTTTACCTAGTGCTCCTAATGTATAAGGAAAGTAGCAAGTATTTTCCACATTTTTATGTCCTTGGAAGGAAATACAGACATACCAGAAGACTGGTAGCTGAAGTGTTCACTGTATTTCAGTTAATGATGTGTTTATTGCTCAAGTCCATATAGCTTGGATCTTACCTCACCTTTTGTTAAAGCATGTAACATAAGCACCTCAATCTGATCGATTTCTGCAATTAGCAGTTCTTAAAGGAATCACAAAAGCAAGTTCAAGGCTGTTTATGCCTGGGTTAACTCCACTGTCTGTAATGAAGTTATTCTCCTGGTAAATCTAGTCTTAAAATTCTAGATAGATTGTTTAGAAAATTAAGCTGCAGTTAATTTGAAGACCTACATTAAAGGGCACGTGAAACTTCAAGGGATTGGAGAAGAATAAAATAAAAATGACAGAAAATTAAGGTTTCTTTTACTGTTTCACTAGATACCATATTGTTATATAATTGTGGGAATTATAGTTCTGGTCCCACTTCTAACAGAAATATGTGAAATTCAGTCCTGGTCTTATTCCTGCCATAAAATATATACCAAAGGCAGTTTATGAATACCATTTGGCACAAAACTTTTCTTCTCAAAACCCCAGTGTAAGGCCTCTGTTCCATGCCTGTGCACTTTAAATCCTGAAAATAGAGCTTTCTGGGAACTTCATTGATGACTAAAGCTTCTTATGGACTTCTGCTGATGTTTACATTTCATTCTGACTACCTGTGCCAGCTGTTCCAAAAACTGTGTCATTGGTTCAAACTCCTGTGTCTGCTCACTTTTTTGTTGATCAATATAGTAAAAAATATGCTTTAAAAATAATCTTTAAATTTGATGTATCTGAAAATTTGCAGCAATTCCAAAATGGTATTTCTTACTTTATTTCAAACTTGTAAATGATTCAAATATCACAAACAGTAATAAACTCAGTCAACTCATTCACAATAAAGAAGTGTGATGCCTTAAGCTACTTTTTGCCAGTCAGGATATTGTGAAGGAGACCTTTCATGCTGCTTCAGTTGCATAGTCTTGTCATTATATAACTATTAGAATGGTGGAAAGCTTGCACTTTACACTTTGAGTGGCAACATTTCTAGACATGGGGACCTGAAAAAACGGAACCATTGAGAGGCTGTAATTAATGTGCCACATTAAGGAGTTAAGGATAAGCAGCCAAAGAAAGACTAAACCTGGTGGAGCAAAGCAGCTGCAATCTATTCTTGAAAACTAAAAATCCATTTGCAATGCTTTCTAGAATCCTAATAAGTGCTGCTGGTGTCAAGTAATTAATGATAAGTAATTTTTCCTGTACTGTGTCTCAACCATCCATTGTTGTATATGTATATGAAAAATGTAGCTTCCGGATTGCTATTAAAACTCAAATTTAAATATTAATGGGATAAATGCCATTTTATATTGTTAACTTATATTTTAAAAAGAGAAAATTAATTTCTCTTTGTTGTAAAATTTTTACGTATATATTTATACAAATAGAAGTAACTAGAAAAAAATAGTAATGATAGTGAAAATCTGTCCATTACAATGTTAAAATGTAATTGTTTCATGACTTTCTGATTAGATGTATTCTGCCTACATGAAGCTTGACTTGTGTTGACAGAAAGCAAAATCATCAGAAAGATGTGACTGTTGAAAAACCTTTTGTTTTCACCATGCTAATGGAGGAGGATGAACATCACAGACTGTGGGAGCTGTGTGAAAAGCAGAACAGAAGAAGATTTCTTTTTCCATCATTGGTTAGGTGATTTATATACACAACTCTCATTAACATTAATGGAAGTTATCTGCCTCACTTTTTATGAGCCTGATGTGAAGTTAATGACAGTCTTCCCATTGTCTCTAGTGGACTGTGGATCAACCAGTAAGTGCACAAATGGGTTTGGTTGAAATATTGGTACTTGTAGAATGGTGCTTGCTTAGAATTTCAACATGCTTCATTCACAGTTACAACAAAAAATTCTATGTGAATGACTAAGTGTCTGATCTGAGGAATTTAATGGTGCAGACTGTGCTAATCTGTGGCACTGTGGGGCATCCACGTGGCAGACTGAAGAGATGCCTGAGCCAGGTTGCAATGAGCTGGTGTGAGCAGGAGTAATAATCTGTCCAGCAGCATGAGCTGTCTCACTTTTCAGAGAGTTGAGCTGTAGTAGGTGTAGTGCGGCTTGTGGTCCAGACTACAGGATGAGGGAGTTGCAGTGCTATGCGATGCTGTACTTCTATCAATAATACAGTAATGTGCAATCCCACTTCTTTTGAAATCCAGCCTGAGATCTGCCTCTGTGCTGAGTTCTCTGCTTTTGATTGTTTTTGTTGTGCTTTGTTTTGGGTTTTTAATTATTTTTTGTAACAGATGAATCATATTTTCGTTGCAGTAAACCTTTCACTGACTTATGAATGCTTTGCACTTTTAACAAATCTAGACTCTGCTGCATTTTCTTCTGTGAGGAAGGGAAGGAGATCTGATGTTACCAGCAGAATTTAAAGGACATCTGCTTGTGTCTGCCCTGGGATAGAGTTAATTTTCTTCTTAGTAGCCGGTACAGTACTGTGTTTTGTATTTAGTATGAGAAAAATGATGAAAACGCACTGGTATTCTGCTTGTGGTTTGTAAGTCAAGGATTTTTCAGTGTCCCGTGCTCTGCTAGTGAGGAGCTGGGAGGGAGTGTAGCCAGGACAGCTGACCCTAACTGGCCAAAGGATTTATTCCACACCACAGAACATCAAGCCCAGTATATAAACTGGAGGGAATTGGTTGGGAGGGGTGATCACTGCAATAAGCACTGGCAAGTAGGTGGTGAGCAATTATATTTTGGGCCACTGATTTCTCCTGGGTTTTATTTTTCTTTCTCTCTTTTAAAAATTTTTTTCTTTAGATTACTATTATTGTACTTATAATAATTATCATCATTATCATCACCTTAATTTGTTTCAACTATTAAACTGTTCTTAACTCACCTTTTTTTTTACTCTCATCCCAATTCATTGGGGAGGTAAGTGAGCAGCTGCACGGAACTTGGTTGCTGGCTGGGGTTGAATCACAGTAGCCTGAATTTTCCTTATTATGAGCAAATCCCTACAGGGACAGGTGACCAGCCTTTCTGTCAGTGAAGAACATTTCTCACCACACACAGGCAAGCTAGTACATAATAGCTTTCCTGTGTATTGGGAACTTCTCTTATAGTTAATCAAGTTCATGCTAAAATATTCCCAGCTGCACTAGCTTTCTCCTTACCATAATGCCACATTGGTATATCTATAAAACACTGCCCTCCCGAAGAACTTGTATGTTGAAGCCAAGCCGCTAGTAAGAATAGGGATCCTAGCTAGATCCCGAGGGCTTTAATACACAAAAGGTTGCTGCTCCTCCTCTGCAATCTCGAAAATCGTTTTGGTGTTTTCCCCAAGATGTGTAAAAGTTCTTATCTGGCAGTTCGTGTGGAATAAATCAGTGTTGTGGAATAAATCAGAGCTCTTT
>VXBI01012860.1:0-30442 GCA_013397375.1 Toxostoma redivivum
AAAATAACTAAACCGCAACAGGGGTGAAGGACTTAAAGAGCACACATACCTGTCCCAGATACTGCTAAAGCAATAGAGGGATTCTGCCATGAGATAAGCACAGAAGGATAATGTTAACTTCAGTCCTGGCAGAGGTAGGTCTGGTTAACACATCCTGGGTGATACTTCCAGACAATAATTCCCACTGTGGTAAACTGTGAAAAGAGGAAACTGCTCATAGGCATATCACTGATCAAAGATCACTCCAAGTGAAGGTAGAGATGGCATCTATGACAGCCAGCCACTGAAACCCTCCTCCTCCCCCACCCTAATACACCTTCATGAATATCTGTAAAATTACATCCTACAGCAGAACCTTGAGATAAGAAAAAAACGTTACTATTGTCCAGATGTTATGTCAGACCTAGGGGGAGAATAACAAAGATGGAAAGATGAATGCATTACTGATGATAGACATAAAAAATATAGAATTTACAGGCCACAGGGATAGCTAGCTCATTAACTGTTTTGAAATCACAGCACAGTTACTTTGTCCGACTAGGTAAAAGGTAATTCCAGCGGGGGGAGATTGTGATGCAAAGCCCACCCACCCAAGAAACTCACCAAATCAAAAGAAGAGGAAGACTGAGCATGTAGACTAATTACATTAGAAGCAAGGGAATCCTTCAGCTGTGGTGACCATGAGGTGGTGGAGTGCAACTTTCTGAAAGGAAGAAGCAGGGCAAAATGCAAGATCGCAATCCCAGGCTGCAGAGGATCAGACAGGCAGGGAACCGCTTAGAAGAATCCAGTGGGAAACTTTAGTGGAGTGGTTCAGGAGAAATTGTTTGAATTCGAATGATCATGTCCTCCAAGTCCAATATTGATCTGCTCTATTCTTGAGTTTGAATGGGAAAATTCAGCAGATTAAAAAAGGCAGCGGGAGGCCTGTGTGGATGATCAAGAATCTGCTGACAAAATTCAGACGAAAAAATGAGTCATATGAGAATGAGACGAAAGGTAAGATGACCCAAGAGAAATATATTGCTCAGATGCAGAGAGAGACATAAGAAAAACAAACTTCATCCAATTTAGATTGGGTGAGTAATATAAACGGCAATAAGAGAGGCTCCTGTAGGTATATCAGCAGCCAAAGAAAGATGAATGCACAAGAAAATGCTGAGGGCCAGTTGAACAGAAAGGAGTACAGAAAAGAACCAGAGGTTTCTTTTAAGGGCAGGAGCATGAACATGAGCAAGTAAGGTGCCCTTGCAGCAAAGACAGCCAACAACCTCCTACATTAGAACAGCACATTAGTGCTGCATTAGAACCACCACTACCAGCAGGTAGACATCATTCTTCCTCTCTGTCCAGCACTGGTAAGGCCACTCCTGGAGCGCTGTGTCCAGTTCCAGGCTTCCCAGTACAGGAGACATGAACATACTGAAATCAATCCAACAGTCACAAATTTGACAAAGGGAACGGAGCATCTCTGTTATGAACTCAGGCTGAGAGGTCTGGGACTGTTCAGCTTGGAGAAAAGAAGGCTCAGAGGGAGAAATTATCCATTTGTGTAAGTACTTGAAGGATGGGCATATATAAGGCAGTACCAGGCTTTCCTCAGGGGTTAAGGATTAGAGGCATTAGACAAATATTGAAATATAAGTAATTTAATGACTTAAATATAAAAACTGAAATTGTTTGAGCACTGGTAAAATTTGCCCAGAGAGATTGTGGAGTCTCCATCCTGGGGCATATTTAAAACACAAACACTGTTTAAGACAACTTAGTATAGTGACCTTTCTTTGACCTAGGGCTTGACTAGATAATCTTCAGATGGTATGCCATCCTCAGAGAGGGAAGCTCTATGCAGCTGATACATCTCAGTTCTGTGAGAATCAAACATTTCCTAAAAAACCAGATACAGTTCTGAGGTAGTTGCATGCCTTGAAACTTCATTGGTATGAGACCTTATATTGGTCTTTTTGTCCCTTGAAATGTACAGGAACATATTTGTTTATTTTTTAATCTGTTTGTGTATACTTGAAAAACAGAAAAGTAATTTCAATTCTTTAAGCCAGAATCATATCATGGCAAGATAAAAGCCCAAAAATTGGGCCTGGACTTGGTTGCTTTCCAATGCAACATAGATTTTCTCACAGTTTATTTAAATATACATAAAGATTAGGTAAAGCAACACTTACAGAGTGTTAATAGGTAGACTTGACAAGGGAATAGAGGGGCTGATAATATTGGAAGGCTATGGGGTGACAGAAGTATTTGCTTTAAATACTTAAATTTTAAATTTATATGTTTTAAATTTGCTTTAAAAACTATTTCAGTGTAGCTCAAATTAATTCAGCAAAACTACGCTGATTTACTTCTGGAAGAGTTTGGTCCTAAACATTGAAGATTTTGGGAATTTTGAAATTGTATCCATTACTAGAAAGTCTGCAAAACGTCGATATTCGTTTTATTTCCTGTTGAACATTATCTTCTTTGTTGCTGCTTGATTCCTGCAGCTTTCTTAAACTCTCAGTTATTCTGAAGCTAGCAAAATCTTCTGTATCTTTAACCAGACTTTTTAAAAGGGAAGATTCTTAGTGTCTCCTAAAGACAAAGGATGATACTCACTTCTCTATCTGGTATTTTCTACACCTATATATATTATTTTATAGGACATGATCTCAGCCCATCAAGTATTTTGAGATAATAATACAAGTAATTTATAGGTTTTTAAGCAAATGTGCAAATATTTGCATGGCACAACTTCCCAGTGATATTTAAAGTAACATACCACTGTAAGACATTTCTATAAGATACTCTATAATTTATTATGTTATTTATGGCCAGGAACAATTAAATTTAAAAAAATTATATGATAAATAATTTGGAATGCTGACCTAAATTCTACTATGAAGTAAAAAAGATACCTAATGCCAAATCTCTTGAAAGGACATGAATGCACTCTCATCCAGTTGAGGAAGCAACTACAGATAAAAGAAGGAACATGAGATACAATAAACTTGTCCCAGACTCTGGTAGCAACATAGTAGGCACATAATTTTTTTCCAAGCTTTTTGGATAAAATGTAGATTTATTTAAACTTTCTAATCTATTAAACAACAAAGAATCCTTTTCATTTTATTAAAAGTCTTATAAATGTCTCTCCTTTAAAAACAGAGAAAATAACTGGGAAAATAGGATTTGTTGATTCTGAAACTGATTATTACAGCACATGAACTAATGTTGAGTACTAATGAATAAATTAATACATCTTTTGATAAAGTTTCTGCATCATATTATCATATTACTGTCACTCTAAGATTTTTTTTCCCCCAAGAATATTGTAGAGAAGATTCTCTACCCTTATAAATCACCATAACGTCTATGGAAAGAGTTTGTAAATAATAGCTGACATTATAAAACACTCTTTTTTTTATATTAATTGTGTGTAGACTAGCTGTAAAAGGCCAGTATTTTCTAAACAGGTAGATATTATTTTTGCTTCTATAAACTATAGACCAGAAATATGATTCTCCAAATCACAGAAAAATATTTCTAGTTCATACTACCTGGTATAAATTAACTAGATTGATTTGCTTGCTGCTGTGTAATATTACAAGGATATATATTTCTTACTCATTCCAATATGGATGTGATCATTTCCGGCGGTATTAATTCACAGAGAAACACTTTAGAAAATATTGGACCATATTTTTTCAACTACCTAAATACATAAAATCCACACACTGATGTTTATGTCAGACTCCTAATGTGTACTATCCCTTCAGAGATCCACAGACCATGAATATTTTAAAGGTCTGTAAACATGGGTGATTTGAGGCAACTAAGCATGAAAATCTTAGAAAGTGCAACCTCTTAAAAGTCTAATGAGCAGCATATCCTTTGGATTAATTCTTATGATTTTGTAGAGTGCTTCCTTTCCAAATAAGCCTACTCTGAATTTTTAAGTCTCAAACTTGTATTCTCAGGTGCCGTGAACAGCATCAGAGAACAACCTTGAAAATCTTGGAAATTATTTCTGCACTTCATACAACTTTTTCCTTCTCAAGATAAAGGGCAAAGTTCCAAGTGTTGCTGGATACCATAGAATAGTTATAGTTGCAATATTTATTTATTTAATCTGGGGTTTTAAAGCAGCATGAGATAACACCTAATTTATAAAAATATGGAGGAGGTATCTGTGAGTTACAATGCTATCTCACCGTGCTGTGTAACTTCTCCAAGAAAACATGTAGGAGACTGAAACTTTAATGAAA
Organism: Toxostoma redivivum; assembly: GCA_013397375.1. Lineage (NCBI taxonomy): Eukaryota > Metazoa > Chordata > Aves > Passeriformes > Mimidae > Toxostoma > Toxostoma redivivum. Next base: position 4,263 of record VXBI01012860.1, read on the forward strand.
TTTAATAAGAGATTTTAGGAGGCTGCTGTGATTGTTTTCATTATATTGTTCCTATGTGACCAGATACTTTTGCTTATTGAGCAAATACAAGGGAAAAACACTGGAAGAGGAACAGGTCTCAAGGTATTTCTTAGGAGCTCAGGATTTAGAAGTAATTAAACCCCCTTTTTTATATTTTTTAAATTTATTTTTAAATTCTAAATGAAAGGGAATTAATTGATTGAAATTTTAATGATGAATAATGATGAAAAAAGACCTCCAAAGAGCTCAGGTAAAACCAAGTTGGCTTTGCTGCTCTAGAGAAGTTAACATAAATCCAACTTTTTTTGTGTTAATGTTCTATATCATTCTTAAGTTGATTAAAACACTTCCTGACACCATCAGGCAAATAACATGTGTTTGTCAATTACTCAGGATTCATATGAATTATATTTGACTTTGATAGCTTGTTTATTATGTTCATGGTAGCATTTGGGTTTTCAGAGGTCATACAGAAGTGTCTCCTTCCATGTGGGCACTTCCCACGTCCATGGGATCCAGAAACAGAATGGCTGCTCGTTTGTTTGTAAGCAAGCAGCAGCAGTGCCTTCCTCTCCCTCATCTCCACAGACAAGTGCTTTTTCTATTTTGTTTTCAGTCATTGACATTTAGGTTAGGGGAGGAGGAATAAGGAGGGACGTACTTCTTCATATCTGTGATAAGTTTTGTATCTGCTCTGTTTAGTATAATTCTTGTTGCCCTATTTTCCTTCTTTCATTGCATTGATTATGTCTGATAATTTCCAGGTTTTAAACTGATGAAAGAAAAAAGAGCAATGAGGTGAGATTAATAATTGTTCAGGTGTGCAGGAAAGACTCGCTGGATGCTTCATGGTAGTGAAAAGATTTTAATAGTTATCTGTTTAAGTATTTCACTATTGTCTGCAATAATCTTGTTTGCATTGTAAAGGAAAGTAACTAGGCATATCTTTTATGAAAGAGGCTACAAATTTTATAAGTAATGAGACACTGGAAAGTGAATAAATCCTCCAATTTTAAGTGACATTATCAAATATGTTACACGGATGTTTTGCTAATCACCAAAGGGAGAGAAATCCTTTAAATTATGGATGTGCTCTTTGATCTGTTGAAGACCACTGTAAGGATCTGCAAGGTTACTGGGCCACACCTCTCCTGCAAAATCAATCAACCAAGGAACAACTTTATCCTTGTGCAAATTCTTGTACACTCTGCATATTACTGAAGCATGTTGCTATTCTGTTTGGAGATTCTGCTGTTCAAAAGAACTATACAAATATGAGAGATGAAGTAGCTGAAAGACTGCTTTCTCACTGAATATTTTGTCTCCTCTTAGACAGGCTATCTATTGCAATCATGAGCCATTTCCACTGTATTTCACAATCCCAACCCTTCCCACAACCACTTTTTTCTTTTGCAGGACCAGAAGGCCACCAATGTCACTGAGATCAACCCCATCTTTCCTCCGTGGTAACTGGGAAATAGAAATACACAGCTGAAGTAATATCAGAGGTGCTCCAGTTTCACCAGTCTGATATTTCTTATTGACAAAGTACATCTTGACAGAGCCATCTTCAAATAGTCTACAAAACTCTGTAGGCTTTAGATACATATTTTATCACAGACTTTGGTAAGTGAAATTCTTTCAAAAACAAATTATGTAATATCTAAAAACTAGCATCTAACAATATTTCCATCAGCATGACTTTCTCTGGTAACTCACATTGATGGAAAAAAGTTATAGGAATCTCATGTAGCAGTACAGCAGTGTCTTGATAATCTGAGATCTGTTCCCAGTCCCAAAATAATTTGACAAGTGACACAGAGGCTGCTGATGTCTCTATTTACTAACTTATGTAATGTAAGTGATAAGGGGAATAAACTCTCTACTATTGTAGAACTGCATTGTAGAACTCCTATTTTACTGGGAGAATTACTTAATTATGATTTGATGGGGAAGCAGAAGCATCTAGAGTGATCTCGAGGGTATGATAACACTGGCAATTGAGTTTTTTGACTTTCAACTTGGTTTTCTTGAAGATGAGTGAAAGCGAAAAGCCCTTGGTTTTATAAGGTCTGAATATTGTGCCTTGTCTTCTACTGCAGTTTGAAATCCTGCAAGAAGCATTTTCAGGCTAGCCTTGCTGTTTGCATCCTGGACAGCTCAAACCATTTGCATTTATTTTCCATCACAATCTACAAATAACAGATTATAAAAGGGAAAAAAGTTACTGCACAACAGTATCTGCAGACAGAGGAAAGAAAAGTAAAACATAAAACAACCATGTGCTTTAACCCATTCCTCACATGGGTTTTTTACTCTTAAATTTTCCAGATTTTCCTTTTACAATGAAATGGATATATAAATATAGCAGTGTATTCATTTTTGATGATCTGACAGGATATTTACAATTTTTTTGCTAAAGAAAATATAAATGCCATGACGTGAGGTGGAAAGAAATGTCAGACTGAAACAACTCAATATAAAAAGTTTGTTACTAATTTGTATTTGAATTTGAACTTCTAAGATATATTTTTGTATTAAATATATTTTTCCCATAGTCACTACCAATTTATATGTATATAAAAGTATTTTTATAAAAACACAAAGACATCAAAAGAAAAATATGCTATTTTAACAAAAATAATACTTTGAAGTGGAATGGTTTAATGTTCAAGTAGTATATTACTGTAGAAATGCACTGAAATTTTAACAGTAAAAACATTATTTTATAGATGTCTTTGAGTTTTTGGCATACTTGTAGATCTATGAAGATAAAAAATCCTATATTGTTAGAAATCCTATAATATTAGAAAGACTACACTATTAGTTCTTCAGACACTTAGAATAATCAGAAATTCTTTCCCCTATCATTTTTGCACATTCTTCAGTTAAATCATAACAACTAGGTTATTCTTACTGGTTAATTATCTTATACAACAATATCAGCATGAGGATAGACCTACAATAGAAACGGTATGTTTCCTTAAACAATTTGTTTGTCCGTTTGGTTTCAACAGTAAATTACAGAAACTTTAAGACTGATCTCCTACTTAAGTATAGATGGCTAAAGAGCTATCTGTGCTCTCTAAAAATCATTGCTATTTCATCTTATGTTCCAGAAAAGCTGACAATTACCTTCAACACCTCCAGAATTTGGATGTCCAGAAATGCATTTTCAAAATAAGTCTCTTTTTCAGAGACAAGCTCTGACAGTTCTCTGAAGATGACAAAGAATCTGATCACCTCAAAATTGATGCTGGTAGGCTTCATCGTGCAGGAATGTAGACTGTCTTTTAAGTGCATCCTTCAAAAGTATTTTTCCAGACATTCATGCTGTCATGTATCTCTTTGATTTCACTAGAGATTGACACTTTTGAGCCTTCTCTTCAGGAGGAGAATGCCCTCACTACAATTCTCTTCACCCCTCTCATAAGAGCTGTGCCCTTTATCAGCTTCATTGCTCTTCTTGGACATGCACCTCAATGTCTTTTTAATGCAACAGTTCATTGCCTCTTATATGTCCCTGGACAGATGGAATTTTGATCTATATCAAAAAGTCAATTAACTAAGCTGCTTATTTCAAAGCAGCTGAAGAAATGAAAGAAAAACTACTCTGAACACTACTTTAATTATTAATTAAATACATAACTTGCTGTATAAAAATACTTAAGTAGACTATATGTGGGTCTTCTCATACTAAGTGTGCTATCAACATTTAGCAACACTTATTGTAAATACCTGAGCTTTAGTTAATGATACTTTATTTTCAGTGAGTAGTGTTAATGGCCTTTATTTCTCCTGGTACACAGCAAAGCAATGTTCCTGAACAACTCTTAGGCCTATGAAGACAGTAAATTGCAATATAAACAAAGACAGCAGGTGTGGCATCCATCTTATTTTTCTGTTCTTTGAGAAAGAAAAGAGAAAAGAGAAAAGAGAAAAGAGAAAAGAGAAAAGAGAAAAGAAAAGAAAAGAAAAGAAAAGAAAAGAAAAGAAAAGAAAAGAAAGAAAGAAAGAAAGAAAAGAAAGAAAGAAAGAAAGAAAGAAAGAAAGAAAGAAAGAAAGAAAGAAAGAAAGAAAGAAAGAAAGAAAGAAAGAAAGAAAGAAAGAAAGAAAGAAAGAAAGAAAGAAAAAGTTTAAAACGAAAAATCCTTTAACAAAAATGCAATGTGGAAATGCTTATATAGTCTATACTCATTAGTACTGTTCTAGTTTCAGCCTTTTTTTCTGGTTAAATTTAGAAGAGAAGCTATTAGCTCTACTTCAAGGCACTTCAATAATGAAAATTTGTAAACCTTAGTAGGGCAGAAAAGATGTAAAATTTAAGGTAAAAAATATCAATGTTTAGAAATTTCCTGCATTTCTCATGGAACAGATCATATCTAATAATCACTGAAGGAGTAAATGCCACTTCAAACTTGCAGAATCTCACTTGCAGAATTCTGGGATTCTGGGAAATTCCAGATTCAATAAAGTGTGAATGTTGAACATGAATTGTAAAAGAAAAATTTTCTTAATATTTCCAGCATATAGTCAGTCAGGAAAAAAATTACATTACTGCAAGACTTACTCTTCTGGTTTACGTGATTTATGTTTTACATAAGATTAGTCTAGATCAGGGTAACTGTTTATTCTTCCCTTAGAATCTATCAGTCTTGAAATTTTCCTTAAAGTACATATATCTGACAGTCCTTATTGATTATTAACATTTTACTCTTGATAACAGAAAAAAAGGAATTGGAAAACTAAAAAAAAATGAAAAGGAGTCTGCTTTGTAAAAAACTTTACCTTTTCTGCCAAGGAAGATTTTCAAGTGATTCAGAAAAGATTCACCATTTTGATAATAAACTGAAGACCTGGAAAACAGGTCACGATGTTCACATCTTAAGAATTACAGCTATTACAGAAGAAAGCAAAAGTGAAGAATGGTTGGATTTATAACTACTCTCATAATCAGAGTAATCAGGATGTGTTTTCTCACACAAATTGGAAATGACCTCACCACATGGATTCATTAATCTGAAACACAGAGAACAGGGAAAATTATAGTTGCTTTTATTAAAATGATGTCATTTGGAAGAAAAGGTTAAAAAGTGTCTCATGCATCAAGGAAAATATAGAGTTAATTTTTATTTATGAAACTGCAACGTCTTTATTTTTTTAGCCTGAGGAAGAATCTGCATGCAACACATACATGCAAATTCTAGACGAAGAGCAACAGAAAACCAAACATTTCGTTCAGTGTAGACAACTTTCTGCATTCCTTGACATACATAGAGGTGCAGTGCTGAAGAAAAGCTGTTTGACAAAACTGGTTCCAGGGTGTGTGGTAAAATGGTATAATTTGTACCTGGTTCTCTAGCAGGGTTGCTTTTAACAAGGCAGCAAAACATGACACGACAACCTCACAAGAAATATATATACTCATAGAATCCTATAATATGCTGAGTTTAAAGGGTCCCTTCAGGTTCACTGAGTCTAGCCTGTGCCATGACCAGTCCAACATGCCATCTCCATTTCTAAACTGAATGTTTGCTTATTAAATGTTACATGCTCATGTACCTCACAGTCTAAGGAGGAAGGCATGATTTCATTTTCATAGCAGTTGTGTAGTTCAGGAGACCTGCATGGGTATGGATGACATTATTAAAGCAGGCATTTTGCATTGGTTTAATTTCCAAAGTTCATAGTCTAATTATATTTCCTCCAGTCATTAACTAAAAGAAAAAACAAAAATCTCTGTATTTTTGAAATTTAAGCTTTGAATGCTAAAAGTCTAGGTATCATCTGTGACCTGCTGAGTAAAATTGGACAATATAAATACCTCAGTCTGATTTGTGTAACAGGAATAATGAATCACATGTTTTCTTTCCAACATTTTATAAAAAATCACCAAAATTTTTTATTTATCTCTTATGAATCCCCATCCTTTATTGGATTCAAAGGGTAACACAGTGAAAAAGGATGGGAAAAGGCTGACTTTTCCTGTGTTCAACAGCAAGACCAGCCCCCAAACTGGAAGACATAGATAAGGAGAACAAAACCCTCAAAATGTGGGGGGGAATGGTCAGTGTACAGCATAATGTTATGCCACTTAGACAAATGCAAGTCTATGGCACTGGATGGGATCTACCTGAGGATACTGAGGGAGCATGTCAAGCTATTTTCAATCATTTACCCCAGCTGAGATCAGCAAATGTGGAGGTTGTTCTGTAAGAAGGATCAGAAAGAAGATCCAGGGAACTACAGACTTGTCAGCCTGACCTCAACGCTATAGAAGGTCATGGAGTGCATCATCTTGAGGGCCATTGTGAGATATGTGCAGGACAAGCTGGGAATTAGGCCTGTCCAGCATGGAGTTATGGAATATAGGTCCCACTTGATCAATCTCATGTCTTATAACAAGCTGATCTGCTTTTTTGGATCATCCAGGGAAAGACTGTGGATGTTAACTACCCAGACTTTAGTAAAGCCTTAGACAGTTTCTCACAGCATCCTTCTGAAGTGAATTATGGCTGCTTTCGGCTTGGACAGGTGCACCCTTTGCTGGGTTAAAAACTGACTGTATGTCCTGGTCTAGAGAGTGGTGATGAATGGTGTCAGAGCTAGCTCAGTCATCAGGGAGGTTCCCCATGGTTCGATACTGCGGACAGTTCTATCTAACAATTGTACTGATGATGTGCACAAAAGAATTGAGTGCATCCTCAGTCATTCTGTAGGCATCACCAAGATGGAAAGGAGTGAAGCTTCTTCCCATTACCTCTTTAGCCTGTTTCCACTGTGTAAAATGGGGGAAATAAATGTAATATTTCATTGTCTTCTGTCTGATAATCGTTGAAATGAACTTGGGTTGTGTTCCTACAGTTGTCACAGGACTCTTGTTTTACTTTAGATGTTTAGAATGTGACTTCTGCCTTATTAGCAACAATAATAAAAACAATGTAAAATCATATTTTCTGAGCATTTCCCCAGAAATTAAATCAAGTGACTGCAATTATTTTACTCCTTCTAAAATTAAAATATGTTCCTTAACATTCTTTCTTCATTTACTAGAAGAAACAAAACAAAAAACAAACAAACAAAAAAAAATTCCTTTATTGTTCATCATTAAAACAAACACAAGAGTACTTGGTGCACTATTATCATATAAATTCATATTAATACAATTATATTCTCAGTTTATAACCCATGAGTTCAGTAACCAAAACATCAGATAATCCATGTTGATAAAAAACTTAAAAAACCTAGGAAACTACATTATATCCTTAAATTTTCCTGACTTCTGCAGTGTCTAAGGAATTACTTTTGCAGTCCATTCATGCTAAGATCAAGGAAGCAAGAGGTCAATTAAAAGAAATTATAGTCCATGGCCTTCTCAAAAGGGCACAACCCCTTTAACAAGTCATCTCTCTGCAAATATAGGGACAATAAATTGTAGCTCAAGTAGGTATGATCTCTCCTAAGGTTTTTAACATCTAAAAGCTGTTCTGTTCCTACCTTCAAGCAGGTTCAAAGGTCTCAAGACTCCAAGCATAGCCATACTGATGGCTGCACAAGCCCAGCTGCTTACAGTTTATGTGAAAAAACAAGTGTTTTTTCTTGCAGCAGTAAACAGATATGCATTCACACAACTAGAAATTGTCTCAGTGAATCCAAATGCTGGGTTGAAATTCAGGGCTTTAACTTAATTTGGATTGAAATGCTGGGTTGAAAGTCAGTGGTAAACCTATTTAATGACAATTTCAATAAAAATGTATTTCCTACTTACATTTTCAATTCAGTGATTTCTTCCAGTTTTTTTCATTTCATATGTTTTAAGGGTGTTCCCAAAATAGTTAGAAAAAACCACTACAAATGTTACCACGAATTTTGATGAACGCTTTGTGTGTGGCCAGCAATGACAGACTGTCAATAGGTTTTTCATAGTTTGTCTGGAATGTGCAACAGCTATAATTCATTTTCTAAGGTAATGATGTAACTTAGGTTTTAAAAAATTACATTTTTTAAAAGTAACGCATCAAATCTTTTTAAAAAAACTTCAGTTTTCCTGTGTGACAATTTTGTCCTGAAATTTCTTTTTAAGTGAAGATAAAGTGGACCTAAATTACTCCTTGCACAGAACTTCCCCTCTAATTTGTAAGATAATTACAAAAGTGATTAATTAGTGCTTTCTAACATAAGTATGAAATGATGAAAAGCTGTTTGTTTCATATGCAAAACAAAATACATTAAGATTGCCATATTCAGTAGTCTTATGAATTGTCTTATGAAGAGCTTTGCTTAGTATAGAGTTGGAAAAGACAAAGCTGGCAAGCGGTGGCTTAGTTTTCCATGTTCAAAGGAATTTAGATGTAATTCAAAGTCCCTTCCACAATAAAATAAAATTACCATGAGAAAATTCTACCTGTTCAATCTACTAATATTGTATTTATCTCTCTTTTGAGAGATGGAATTGACAGATATTTTCTTCATTTGTGAAATGTGTATCCTTACTTTAATTTTATATATATACATGTGGTGGCATGTGTCTTCCCCATGGTTAAGTCATTACTACAGTGGGGATTGTGATGGCCCTGTCCAGGTTACTCTAGACTTTGAGGGATGGAAGACCATATGGTAGTCAAGTGCTGTCTCTAAAGGTGCCCCACATGTCTTGCTAATAGGCAAATAAGGCTCTAAGTCAATAGTCTCACTTCATTAATAGTGGACTTCCCAGGCCCCATTGTGCTCACCTAATGGCAGCAGGTTCCCTTGAGTAGGGTCAAGGTTGCCCCTCAAGGTTACTTTTCAAGGCTGAAAGATTCCTTTACACAATATATTCTTGATCAGTGATGATTAACATGCTAGATTTTGAAATCTTAGGTGACTGATATGAAGGACTGATTGCACATATATAATTATTTTAACATAAACCATTGACCAAGTCTGCGATTAGGCATGGAACCAGCCACCCCTAGACCCTTATGTGAGAAAGAGTTTAGAAAGTAAACCTTTCAAAAAGCAATCCTTTCTGAAGCTAATGACTCAGAGGGAGGGACTCCCTGACATTTTGCCTGTCTCTGTCTTCTCTGCAGTAACTGAAGTGTACCTTGACATTGAACCTTGTTAGAACACTGTGACATTTACTACTACGTTTTTTAAACTCAATATGTTAGTAAAAGTTGCTTCTCTCTTACAAATGAAGCACATAACCTCCATCCTTTACAGTATATCACCGCTCCTTTTTTTACAATACACATAAATTGTATAATTTTCCAATAGCTGACAAAACTGACAGCACATGGATCTTTAAAGTACGTTGGAGGTCCTCTTCTGGGCAAGTGTCTGTTATGAAAACATCCTTCATGAATGCCTTGGGCCATGCTTAAGAGGTGGTCAGGACAGACTTTAAATGAAGTTTCAGGTTAGTTACTGTGATGCCTGAGGAAAAACATCCAATTTCATCTCTGCCAACATTGTTTCATTGCATAAATTGCACATGTTGCAGGACTTGACATGTGAATGTATATTTAGAAAGGTAATGAAAGCACTGTCTGTGTTAGCAGCAGAGATGGCAGTGGTGACCATTTTCATTGACAGAACAGAGTCCTCCAACATGGGACTTCTCTGCAGTAGCAAACACTAGGAAATGTCTGTACAACCCATAAAAGAGCAGAGGAAAAATCAGCATGAGAACATCCTGTCTTCTAATCCATTTCTGTGTAATTGTATTTGATATCTTTCAGAACTCATTTTTCTCTCATGTAGACAGAATTCCTGTTTGTATTGTTATGAAAAAAAAATACTCCATAGCTAATTTTTCCCTCTAAGTTTTATCATCCTATGGATACCACCTTATCTTATGTCAGAAAAGAGCCTGAACCTATCAAAGAGTCGTGCTACTGTTCTCAATCACAAATATAGAAGTAATAATTTAATTGTTTTGAAGAAAGCTGATTGAGTATATAGGATTTTATTCCACATTGCCTCATGCTACTCCAGATAAGCTAAGTGTGCAGTTAACTGATATTTTAAGAACAAATAAAGCCAAATAAAATACAATAATTTTTTAAAGTAAAAATAATATATTTAAACCCCATCATTAATGCAGCAAAGCAAATACCTGTTCTACTCTGCTTAAGTGCAAGGAATAGAATGCCAGCACCTTGCCTAGAAGACATAGAGAACTGTCCAAGGCATCATGAAGCCTTCTGACCTGCAACACCTACCTTAGAGTGGGGCAAGGATTATTCTGTAATATGCTGAATAACATTGATTATATAGGCCCATGCAACTTGATTGATTGGGATATACAAATAACCTTTAGGTACTTCTGGAGAAGAACAAGGAATAGGGTCATCACACAGCAAGCTTATTTGTTTTTTTTTCATCCAGGAAGAATTATTCCAGATAAGCCAGCCTCAGCTGGTTTCTGAATACCCAACCACTAGTCAGGGATTTGTGGAAACTTCCCAGTTTTCAAAAAAAAAAGCACTAGGACAGTTGGATTAGATGATCAGTTTATGTATCTTCAAATGAAATTATTATTTTCTATTTTATTCTAGTCCATGAGAAAGGAGAGTGTCATTTCCTAGAGACAAACTGGGAAATGTCCCCTGAAAATATATCACTTGCATTGGTAAAACCTTGTGAAGCAAAGTGATGTCACTGACAACTCTTTGACAAAAGGGATTTTTTGTCCAGCCTTGAAGAGTTGAGGGATGCAGTCACAAAAACTGGAATGGCCCAAAGTACAGACAATTAAAGCAGTAATGTTCAGAGAAATGAATAATCAGGGAAATGGACTAATATGATTTTTGGCAAAAAAAAATTCTATAATGTCCTTTTGAAAGACTACTTTGAAGGTATATTTTGGGGTCCAAGGAATTGCATGCAGTCTGTAATGCCATGGTGCCTAGCACAATGGCTCTGAAATTATCCACACACACACACCTCAGTGATTCATTCCAGCCACCAGAGCCACCAATCTGTCATTCATCAACAATTTATATACAAATGCTAGAATGTTAGTGCCCATACATGTTTCTTTGATCTTTGCTGCTCTTGTTTTAAAAATCTCCTAGACAGTGTTCAACTGCAGTAGTGTACCTTTTTGGACACTTTTATTTGTGTTCTGCAAAATCCTTGATATTTCAACTGATGTTTCATGATGCTGTGTAGTTCTCTGGTTATCAAGACCCTATCAATGCATTATTGCATTGTTTGCACTAACTAATATGCTTTCTCATGGTCTGCATTATCTTCTCAAAATACCCTACATCACTTGTTTTGGGGAATTCCTGTATCTCTAAATGGCATTTGCCAAATTCATTGGTCCTTAATTACATAGAATCACAGATTTCTCTGTGAGATTTACATAAAGGACAATGTAAAGATTTATTTCAAAAATTAAAAAGCTGCTCCAAACCTGCAAAGAACTGTTGTCAGCAGCAAAGTAAATCCACTTTGTTAATCTCAGTGAAATCAGATGTTTTGCCCACTATTATTTCTTTTATTTTGTATTTCATTTTGTATTTCTTTTATTTTTGTATTTAATTTTGTATTTCATTGAGTTTCACCATTGCTATATCATACCAAAAGAAGCTAGAACATGTCAAAAGCTCAGCTGCCACCACTGCCCCTTGTCAAATTACAGCTAATGCAGCAGGCCTAAATAAGTAATTCTGAATAAAGATTAGGTACATGAAATGCCTGTAGGCAGAGCAGTCTTCAGAATGACGAATCACTGTCTCAGACTTAAGGTTCAAAAATGCTGTGACAGTCAGAGCAGATTGAAATAAAAGAAGCTTAAACTGCAGTATAGAAAATCCAAGGGATGAAATCAAGTAGATGATACTGGGATCTGGATGTCAAGTATTTCAAAAGAAATGTTTCATAAGGACTATTTGGTGACATTGAAAATATTTTATGGTTTATTCTTAAGGAAATATTACTTGCAAAGAGATGTGGAAGGAGCTGTAGCTCCCTAAAATCTCTTAAAGACCAGCCATTAATTTGCATTAAATATCTGAAAATCTAAAATACCATGAGACATGGTTTTGTAATGTTGTGCTTTTTAAAAATTGTTTTCAAGATTTAACATTGCTTTATGCCTTTGAAGTGCTCTTTATGAATGCACTTCATGTGACATAACACAATTTGTGGAGATTTTGTTACTATACTATTCATGTTAATCTATTATTATACATGGGATAAGAGAAAGTGTTTAACATACAGTCAGGGAAGACTCAAAAAGTTCCTGATTCTTACTACAATTGCCTATGCTGGACAATGTCTCCAAGGTTGTAACTACACGGAAAGGGAGTCCTTCACCTGGACTTAGAAAAAAGACAGATAATGCATTAAAGCCTTGCAGCATATATTTGCCATAGGCATTTTTCTCTTAAATAACCTTCTGCAAAGACTTCTGAAAGACAGATTCCTATTTTGTTTTCTCCTTTCTAATAAACATTTTCTTAACAAATTACTCCTCTCTTCTCAAGAGCCTAAACTTTCCTTACTCATCTACTCCTTTGTACATTTTTCCTAAGAAACAGACACAGCCTCATATAAAAGATGACTAAGGCAGCAGTGTATAACTATATGTCAATCAGACTTCAGGAGAAATCCACAACCAGAATTCATGACAGGGAAATTTCTACAGAAAGCAGTGAAGCTTTCTGACTAAAGCTGCCTGTTGGATTGCAGTGGCTTGTATCACTCAGTAAATGAAAGATCCCAGCACCTTTACTTTTTTATCCATCTTAAGGCTGCCCAGCACACAAGTAACATCTACTGCCTGAATGGTAAGGACCTTCATAAAGAAACAAATGAAAATGCAGATGTTGATTTCAGTATACAGAAGGATCCACAGCAAGTGGAATGGTCTGTGTCTGTACTGAATGCTAAATCACAGACTTCAAAACAAAACAAGAACAAAACCACCTGAATGCAGCAAGTAGTCTTTGGGCAAGGCAAAGCAAGAAGTTTTCTGCTACAGCTCTGCTAAGACAAGTGATTTGTACAAAGACAAGTGGGATTCTGGATTCTGGTGTAGAAATTGGGGCTTCTCCTACTTCCTTTACAGCAAGTGAGGTACATATACCCTCTATGAAAAGTAGGACCTTCTCCTGCATATCTATTCACAAGCTTCATCAGGCCATCTGCTTGCCCAAGAAAAAGAGTTAGTAAAGAGTTCAAAGAACAATGGTGCCACATTCTAATTATATTGCATTCTCTAGAATCAAACACTGAAAATAAGTTATCAGAATCTTGTCATAATGAAGGTTATATTAACAAAATTTTTGCCATTTCATTGCAACACATGCCACCTTAATCATTGATCCTCTTAAATTGTGAGAAAGAAAAAAAAAAAAAAAAAAACAGAAAAAGAGTGGAAAGTAATTTTTGTATATTCTGTGTTTCTGGAAGCGAGTCACTGTTATTTGTAAATAGCTTGGAACAACTCCAGAGATATGGTGATGTACAGTGATATCAGAACTGGATTTTAAATAATCTCCACAATATGAAATCATGCTCTGTAATACCAACCCCATTTAAGCTGAAAATAGATGCTGAGCACAACTGTGAAGCAAAATCTGGGATAAATCCTCATAGTGGGAGTTAGCAATAAGATACAACACAGCTCAGGTAATTTGAAGTGAGCTAGTAATATTCACTCTTCCAGTTTGGTGGTGTTCATTTCTTTGTTTATTTGTCTGAAAGTTTGTTTTAACAAGAAAAACTTGCCACAAAATTAATGTCATTCTTGGGAGTGATTTGTTTAGGAAATCTCATAGAATATCTGTAGGAACTAGACAGCTACTATATTGCAACACAGCAGAAAGTGAAATTTTAGCATCATATGAGAACTTAATATAGGGCTTATTTGCTAACATCTGTCAAAGTCATTTGACATGTATGCACACAACCACTCATGTTCTGTTCTGTAACATTAATAATACCATTCCTCTTACTAAGAAAATTTCTAATGTATTTGTCATTACTACCTACTAGGTAACATTCAGAAACATTTGTATAGAAAAACTTGCTCTATTATCACTTTCTGAATCATATACAAGATCAACAATTTATGTCAAACCACAGCTTCTTCTCTTTACTTTCTAGTTTCTTAGAAAGTCTCTTGTCTCTCGCTTGCCAACTGCTTGAGGTACTGTCAAATCAAAAGTAAAGACAAAAAAGTCCCAAACTAGCTAATTAAAACCAAACACCTTTGGCATATTCAAGTTTTCTAAAAAAGCTTACTGCTAAGTTCTGTATTTCACCTCCAGAACATTATATTCTGAGATACCCCCACATACATTGATTGAATATATCTAGTGTCATGCAATTTATTGTACCACAAACCCAGCAGTTACTATAAGCACGAAGCAGAGTGGTGAAAAACTGGCAAAAACACTAGAGAGATGGCTGTGGCAAACCAGAATAAACACATTGAGCTGTTTGAACAAGGAAAAACTCCTTTGTTTGAAAATCAAATTTTATTTTCAATAACATCCTAGGACCTTCTTTCACTGCCAGGAGTGACTGACATGTTTTGCTAGGATTTGCAAACACAGCTGTTCTTGCAAAACTTCCCGACAGAATTTATGTGCCAGATAAGTACCATTACTTTGCCCACATCATTCACATCAAGTGCCTAAAAGAAACAACATGAATGTGGACTGATATTTCTTTGTGCTGTGAGTCAAAATACCAGTGCTGTTAAGGCTTCTATACAAAAAACTTAAAGCACTTCTGCTTGGATTCCCAAGCTGAGTATTTCTGAATACTCATACTCGAGGTTTTTCCAGGCTATAGCATAACCTGAAGCCTACACTTTAAACTGGTGTAAGATTTGGAAGAGACCTTTAAGACTTTTGCCTAATATTTGGAATATATATAGAGTTTTGCTCTGCCACAGATTTCCTATGAGCCTACTAACGCTTTTTTTTTTTTAAAATTTCTTTAACATGGGAAGAATAAGTTCAAAAAACAACTTTCTCAGGAGTCCTGTAATTCTCCATATACTTTTAAACAAGATCCTTGGCAAGGTTTGGCCAACTGCATGATCACAGGCACATGCTAGGGACTATTAATAATAAGCTGAATAGATGAGTCAAAATTCATTTAAACTTTTACCACCCTGCATAGTCCTGCAAAATGACTTTGTGTCCTTCTTCATATTTTCATGAATGCAAAAACTACTTATTTTACACTACTCTCAAGGACTGCTGTGCAGTCTCACAGTGTTTCAGACACTTTGAAAAAATACACAAAACCAATCATTAAATCTGATTCTTATGAAGTCACTAAGGCCTGTAAGTCACAAAAGACTAGATTCACTATAGTGCAGACATGGCCTTCCCACAGTTCAGCTTCACAGACAAAAAAGTACTAGATACTGTCCTACTTAGAGATGTAGATTTAACTAATGTGTTCCATTTTCCTATGTGTAACATGGAGATAAAGCTTTCTAACCTCTTTATGAGGTTAGAGTCTATGTGAAGATATGTCAATTTTAGGTCATCAAATGTTACAATAATATTCATGTGTCCTTTATGTAAGAATTTATAATTCTGAAATTTAGTGCATGTCTTCTGTAAAATCACTAATTTAGAAAATGTTCCCTTGCTAATTTATTTAACAAATATACTTGTTCAGGGCAAGTAGAAGCACAATATCAACTAATTTATTCGTTCAAGTGAACATTTGCAACATTGAAAAATACTATTCTGACCCATTGACTGTGCTATAATACACTTACATAATCAAAGCTTTTTTCCAGAATAAGCAGGTTTCTGTAAATGTTAAAAGAATGAGTACAAGAACAACAAAGACTGTGTGGGAAGCTGTTTTAAACAGGTTTGGACTAGGAAGAAAAAACATTAAATTAAAAGAAGGCTTGCATAGACAGAGACTAAAGAATAAGCATCAAAATCAAGGTAGCATGTTGCTATGGAGAGCTTTGAAAATAAAAAAGAAGCTGGGATTTAAGGCAAAAACATAAATTAAGTAGTATAGAGATTTAGGAGTAAAGAGAAAGGAAAAAAAAAATTAACTAATTGTCTGAATAAAATAAAAAAGGATAGTTCATTAAATATATTATTAATCCAGAAGGAAAAGGTATTAAAATATGGATAGGAATCTCTGTTATTTTTATAATTTAATTTTCCTTAACATTATCAAATTTTCATTCTATAACTATATGTACCTATATATCTATATGTATCTATTTCATATTTTGCATATAAAAGTGATTATCTTTTAAGAACAGCTCCAAGAAGATATTTAAGGAAACAGCTGAGGAAACTGTAGATTTTTCATCCTTGGAGAAATTCAATACCCAACTGGATACCTCTCAGCAATCTGCCAAAGTGGACCCCTCTTGAATACTGGGGTTGGAGTAGAGACCTTGAGGGGTGGCTGCCAGTCTTGTTGAATTTGTGATTCTATCTACTGTAGAAAACAGTATAAAAATATTTTATTAGACAGTCCCAATTGCTGTGTTTCATATATATCTTTTTAAAATAGGTTTAATGTCAACAATTGATGAGAGCCATTCTAAGATTAAAACAAATATTGAGGATCTGAACAATTTGAGATTTGAAAGGTACAGGTTCTTCTCTAAATAAGACCACTATTTCATGCTCTACTTCTGAAAATTACTTCTTACATTTCTGCACACCAGAAAAGAAAAAAAAAAAAAAAGCACCAGAATCCCCAAAGAAGAAAAAAATCATCAACTTACAAAATTTTGATATTTCAAGCAAAGACCAGTGAAATTTTTTTTATCCAGTTGCAGTACAACTTTGTAGGTTATTTCAAATAGATTACATTTTTTTCCATTTGTATAATAATTCAACAGTTAAAATTATGAAATAAGAACAAAGTCAGATCAACCTCTATTTGAAGTGAAAAGTAAGCAGCATATTCACATTCACTTTCATATCAGGAAATTCTCACAAAACAGAAATTTCTTTACTTTGGCTTACTTTCTCACTTTTACTTAAATTTATCCACAGATGCTAAGATTTTGAGACTGAAAACCAAAAAGTATAAATCATTTCCAGTGACAGAAACATACTAATGGCAACTGGCACAGATTGATTTTTTAATGGTATGGTCATGTGGTCAAAGGGCAGCACAGACATGAGCTACTGTTTATATCAGAACAAAATAAAATAGTAAATTTTGTAAAATTACTGTAAATGAAATTTGAGTCTGCTTTATAATTTCAAAATCATGGTTTGGTTTCATTCTTAAAAAGCATATTATATACATCAAAATGATAAGCACTCTCTTTACTGAGTAGTTGATGTTTTTAAGAGCTGGAAGGAGACTTTCTCCTACCTTTAGATAATTAAGAAGATCATAACTCAGATCTTCTCCAACAAAGAATGTAGCCAACTGTGGTCATCTCCAAAATACTTTTAGAAAAAAACAGATGTCATATGAAATATAATTTACTATATGTGGAGACAGAATTCAGGTTCTAATGCGATGTTTTTATTTCCCTGTGGCTTAACTTTGGCTTTCTTATAAATTAATTCTCTATTTTTGGTGGGTACTTTGCCTTAGAGTTTAGGCCTAGCATACATTGAAGATGTATGAATATTGAAGCCCAGAATTTGCTTTAAATGTCTTCAGTGTGAGAAGTTCAGGATCTGGGTTCTTCATATAAAACAACTGTTTCAAAATTATGACTGCAAAACTGGAATTCAGTTTTCTGGAAATTCCAGAATAGAATAAAATAAAGCTTGATCCACGTAGTCCTCATAATGACCTTTATTTTGAGAGTGAATTTTGATTGATGTGTTTTCCTTTCCACAGACACTGCCATTTACTCAGAAACACTCATTTTCATAATTTTGACTAGTGAAACTCTTAGTGTTAAAAATATCACCGTCTAAAAACAATGTCTAAACAAGATAATATAAGATTGGATGTGGACAACATTTCAATTCAGACATAGGAGATTACTTCAGAAAGAGAGAAGGCACAAGGGGAATTAAGATTCATGGAGAAGGGTAGAAAATAGCACTCATTTATGATACTATCTCCCTTGTGTAATATGGACTACTGAATAAAACACTAGTACTCATTTTTTACACTATTCATAAAAGTACAGGAACTCTTGTTGTTACACATGTTAATGCCACAGAACACTTGCTTCTTTTACAGACAGAGGGCATTGTTTTTCCTCTTGCAGTGCTACTTATAGCAGAGACATTAAAGAGATTTTATGATATCTTTGGAGTTACTAGTTCTAAGCAATAGCACTGACATGCTTGAATAAGCATTGCATGATGTGGCCTTTTCTTGGAATGGTTTTAGAGACCAAATCCCTTTTGTACTAACGCTCACAGGAAACAAGACTGTGAAGGTGAATGAAAACCCATACTTTTCATTTTAATGAACATTGTGAGAAACCTTCTTTTTCAGATTAAATTAGATTATTTTAAAGGGAATTAAAGATTATGGATAGAACTCTATGATATAGAGAAAAAAAGATTGTTTGTGCCTGTGCTTTATTAAGTTCTTCCTAGGTACCAGAACAAAATTATTGTTTACAAAGACCAGTTTTCAGGTCCACACTTGAAAACCTATTTTCTCTACAAAGCTGAAAACTGCAATTGATGCCTTCTTCATATATTTCTGTTTTATTTGAATACTTGGATTTTTATGAAGTTAGGAACTTGATGGCAAGAAAGAATAAGCCATAATTTTAAGTAGACTATGATATCTAGCTAGGAATTCAATGTATTCATGTGAAAAGTGGAAGAATGACAGTGGCTAAAGACTTGAAAGAGCAGGATAATTCATGGTAGAAACCATGTCAAAGGAGAAAGGAACCCATTGAGAAACAAGGAAAAACAAAAATTATTCAAAGTAAACTGAGATTAAGCTGCAAGCATTAGGCTAGCTAACAAAAACAGTATTTAACTAGAGTAAGTTAGTTATAAGGATGAGAAAAGAGAGGAGAAAAATTTGTCTTACAATAGGAAGTTTCTTTGTTTTGTCTGTATTTAAAAAGACAGGAGTAAGTAAAAAGAGACAACAAGAACTACTTCTAGTAAAATATTACTGTAGCAATAGTTAGGAAAAAGTTAGGAAACTCACCAACAGGAATAGCAGAACACTTTTTTTTTTTTTTTTCTTTTTTTTTTTTTTTTTTAAACCAGATTTGAAGTTAGGTGAGTTAACCATGGTTTTGGAATTTCTCAGTTCAGTTTTGCACTGCTTTATCTCAAATGTCCTTCAGCAGATAAAGAACAGTGATAACAATAATGGTGCTGTCATTTCAAATCCCAGACCTGCAAGTGTGATAACAGAACTTCAGTTTACACAGGAATACACTTTATTAGTCTGTAGAATTTCCTATAAGGATTCAGATATAAAAATTCAGCCTTTAATATTGGATTAATATAACTAAATACAGAAAGGGAGGATTGAGGAAGTTCTAATTTTCATAATCAGCTTTTTATTTCCTATGTACTGTAGATCAAGTCTGGTAGCTGGAAAGAATCACAATTTGCAAGCATTATAAATAGTGTTGTCACAGACCATATGTAGGACCTTGACAAATAGGTAATTTTTTCCTCTTTATTGCTGTGCCATGTTACATTTGGCCTGTAATCTGTACAATATCATGTAGCATCATATTAAAACCTTCTCTTTATAGAAAAGAGTTGACCCTGGCTTGATCTGCTTGCTATCTTTGGATATCTTTGGTCACCTTCAACCACTGCAATGTTTTAGTAGCTTTCAGATTTCTCTGATGCAACAAACATACCTTGCTATGGCAATAACTGCACCAGGTAAAGAAATTACCATATTCAATTAAACCTATTACTGTGTATCTACAGAGATTCTTCATACTAACTTCTACCACTTGTATATTTCTGAGATTGTCATGCAATTCTAAACTACCTAGTTTTTGTTCAGGCTAACTGGGAAGCACTCATCAGCCCTGAGGTTTTGGTATTTGCCATATAATGAAAAAAACATAAAACTGTTAAGGTTTTATTGAGTTGCCTCTAATTTATTGAGTTGTCTCTCAACAGGATGTCCCCACTCCTGAGAGAGTCAAAAGGACCTACCAGCTAAGTGTAGTCAGCAAACTTAGTATTCCTCTGAGTCTAGCATCATTTGGTTAATGAAGATGCTGAAGAGCACAGGGCTGAGGATGGAGCCCTGTGCAGCCCCACCAGTGACAGGTCACCAGTCTGATGTCACCCAGTCACTGTAACCCTCTAAGCCAGTTGCTCACCCGAGTCCAGCTGTGTGCTGGACATTTTGTCCAGAAGGATACTGTGAGACACAGAATCAAAAGCTTTGGTGAGGTTCAAACAGATAACATCAACTGAGTTTCCTTGGTCAGCTAGGCTGGTTATCCTGTCATAGAAGGAAATCAATTTTGATAAGCAGGGCTTTCCCCTCATCAAGCTGTGCTGGCTGTGAACAAAGACTGTGCTGTCCTTCAGATGATTTTTCAGATGATTTTCAATACCTCCCAGGTAATCTTTTCTGTTATTTTACCAGGCACTGACAGGTCTGCAGTTTCCACAATCCTCTTTCTTTCCATGCTCAGAAAATAGGGACAACATTTACCAATTTCCAATCAACTGGGACTTCTCTGGGTTCCCATGTCCACTCAAAAATCATCTTGTGATGACATTAGCCATCTCTCTGAGGATTCTCTGATGAATCAGGCTCCACAGATTTTTATGGATCCAGAAGAGCAGCAGATCCTGCGCCTGTTCATGGTTCATGGTCAACTGTGACTTTATAATTCTTTGCAGACATGGTCTTCCAACTGAGGGCGCTGCCCTCCTCAGTACTGCTCCATGTTTTACTGATAGTTGAAACAGTTCCAATACTATGTGGGGAATGAACATAAATTCACATGTGTTTTGACTGTATTTTGTGATTTGCTTTTCTGTCTCTCTATATAACTCCTACTTATTAATCCCCCACAAAAAATGCACCGGTAGAACCTACGATATAGAGATCTAATCAGAGTTAAAAAATAAACCTAACAATGGTGAGAACTGCTGCCTTTAATTTTTCTCTGGTAGATTTGCTTAAAAAGTAAAATGAGTGTGTTACTGAGCACTTTAAGAAAGTATGCATATTTCTTTAGCATGGATATTTTCAGCGTATGGGAAATGTAAATTTCATGAAAGCTATTCAAAGGTGGGAACAAAGATAACTTCCTAAGCACCCCTGAACTATTTATCTTCTCACATAAAAGGTTACATTCTAATCCCAAGGTAAATGGTCTGACTATTGCATTTTGGGCAGATTTACACCAGTCTAACTGAGATAAGATCTCTCTATATGTGTTTATCCCAGAAAAAAATTGTCCTATTTTTCTATTCATCCATCAAAAGATTGATCTTCAGGAAAGATTGATCTTCAGGAAAGATTGTTCTATAAATTGAAGTAAGCAAATCTGAACTTCTCTTATCAGTCTTATTGCATATCATAGCAATTACTCTTGCTGTCATGAGAAATAAAGTCTGATATTCTTTGAGTTTACACATGTCAAATGTAGACCTCACAATGTAATACAACTTCAGACTCTTGAAGACAGAATTCAGGCTGGAATTTTCAGCTACTGCTGGGATGTATAGGCACCTGGCTTGCAGCTTTCACAGGAAGCAGGGAAATGTTAGAAATATGCCACACATCATTGCAGAAAGAGGAAACCCAAGCTAGGCGTGAGAGAGAGAATATTATCTTATATATTATATATTATCATCTTATATTAAGCCCTGATCACATGTACAAAACAAGAAACAAGTATCCACCTGTTTGATATTTTCCACTCAGACTCGCATAGCTGTTTATTAAATATGTCTTCTCCCCACAGTTAGCTCCTTCAGTGGTTTAGTTGCCTCCACCTAATTCTTCTGTGTTTATGTTGTCAGAAGATTTTACAAATCTGACTTGAAGGACTTATGCCATTGGAAATGTATGTAGATTTCCTCACCTAACCTGTCTTAATTTGAGGCTGCCCACTTCCTCCAAGAAGCACAATGTGAAAGATAACACAGGCCAGATGGAACAGTAAAAATGCAATTTCTTCAGCACTTACTTTTATTTATATTTATTTTCATCTTTCCTATTTTTTTAATTCCAACATCAGAAAAGATAAATGCTAAATATTAAGATATGCTAAATATTAAGATATGCTAAATATTGAGGTGGTTTTCAAACCACTTATTGAAAGAAAAAGTGAACATCTCTGGACATATACAAGAAGTTTTGGGTTTTGTGTTTCCTTCTCTACAAGTGTGGGTTTATTAAAGTTCTGTTTTCTACTTCCCAAGTCAGGGACTTACTCTAGTGGAGATAAACAGATCAAGCAAAGAAGTTTTATCACACTTTCAGTAGTGTTTAGTGGCATCACTAGTCCGCTTTCCAGTTCTACTAGGAGCAAAGCAGAATGAAAGTCTCTAAATAAAAATCACAGATTTCATCAGAGATGCTTATATTATGCTAAATAAACAACAGAACTTACATAAAGAAAAAAAAAAAGAAAGACAGCAAAGCAATGGGCAAGTCCAATATCTGTTTAAATCAACAAAGTATTTTTCAGACACTAATGAGCTCAGAAATATAATCTGTCTCTAGTTAGATGATATGTAAAATAATTATGTTTAGATTTTGAAGAATATAACCTTTTCCTTTTAAACTATAGTGTTAGCTGTATTACAGTAGAAAAATAGTGTTCATATGTTACCTATTTAATCAAAATTAAAGCAGCAAGATTGTAGGAGTTTAACAACAAAAAATGTTTAGAGACATCAATTTAATATGATGTTAATATTTCTGATTTTCCAAAATGTTTTGTAATAATGATCACTGAAGTATTCATTAAGTTATAAAAGCTTCTGATCACTTATTATTTTTCTGAGAAGAAATGTCTAAAGAATACTGTGTGGGTTATTTAGTGGAAACTAAAAGAAGGAACAAACTATTATTGTTGTCCAGATTCTAGTCTCCCACATGCTTTATGATTGTCTTAATGTTGTTTCACTTATGGTCAAGTTGGCTCAAATCAGCAGTAAATATGCTTAGCATCTTGATTAGTATGGTGACTCAGATCATTATTTCAGTGTATATGTATATAGAGATATATATATATACACACATATATGCTGTATCAAAACGGTATAATTAGGATCAAGGTACTCAGTTATTTGATGGGTTTCAGATTTTTTGCTTCCTGTTTCTAATGCATTTACTTCAATATGGAATATAAGTAGTATCATTAAAAATACAATAAGTCTCTGAAACAAAGAGACAAAACTGGTATGCAAATATCTCAATTAACATTTTTACTACTTGCATGCATTTTTTTTCTTGATAACATTATTTTACATATAGCAGTCATACCTTTCTTTGTTCCCAGGAGCAAAACTGAGCAGGTAAGTGGGAGGGCAGAGCAGGGTATATATATATCTGTACAACAGAGAGAACAAGTGGAAAAACAGTTTCAGCTCCCAAGACCAAGAATTAGACACAGTGTTAAAAATCAGTTTACCTTCACGGAGGAATAAAAAATTATACCCCTTTTATACTCCTGGACTGGTTTTGTCTGGGATAGAGTTCCTTTTTCTTCATGGTAGCTTGCATGGTGCTATGCTTTTGATTTCTGATTCCTCACAGGGAGTGGGCAACTGATGGTCTGGGGTTTGGCTGCCTACAAACTTTAAACCACAACAACTCCCTAAATAACACAGCAAATTCTTAAATATTTCTTTATTTTTTTTTTACCCTTCCTGCTTTGTTCTGGTTTGAGTTTGGGGAGGAGGATTGGTGATGGAGAGGTTGTTTGTTTGTTTATTTCGGTTATTGGAGTGGTTTTTATGTTTGTTTAGGGTTTTTTTGGTTGTTTATTTGGTTTTGATTTTGTTTAGGCATTGCTTGTTTGTTTTCTTTCTTGGGTTTTTTGTGTTTTGTTGTTTTTTTCTGTAAAGGAAAGGATAACTTGTTCAAAGGGGAAATCTTACTGCAGTTAGTTGTTTCTGTTTTAAGTCTCAAATTCCAAAAATAAACTTAGTGTCTTGTCTAAGGGGCAATTTACTGTCTGCTAGGCATAGAGAATTTAAAATGATTGCTAGAGTCTTCTTTAGTCAATACAACCAAACACTGGTATATTAAACCTAGGGCACTGTGTTTTAGGGTTCACCTTCCATTGTTGATCTCTACACTCAGACCAAACAAGCAGTATTCAAATCAGTGAATAAGTGACTACTGACCAGATACACATCTAAGCTCCAAATTTTTCAGGCAGCTGGGACACAGAGACCTAGAATATTCCCAACAAGCTCACAGTGATATTTCTTGGTCTTTCTGACATAAAGTTTAGGAACAGTGATCTGAGAAAGAGGGCTAGTGGTTAGGGTACTGGTGCTTAGAAGTGCTTAATTCCCTCTGAAGACCTGAAAAAATAGAGGCTGAGGGAGACAGATACTTAGCCTAGTTTGCCTTCTGTCCAATTTTTTTTTATGGTTAAATGACTTTGCTGTCACAAGTGCAGAGAGACTTTGTNATATATACATATACATATATATATATATGTATGTATATATATATAATAGCTTGCTGCATTTATTCCTGAATACTTATGGACATCTTAAGCTTTAAACATGATCAGAAATATGCTGTCATATTTATCTGTGTGTCAACTCTTTTGATAAAGCTGCCTAAAAGAAGTTTTTGAAGGATATAAGTGTTAGTTAATTATTAATGCTTACGAGTCAATACATTGATAATGATTTTTCTAGGTCTGCCTTTACTTGTCATGCAAATCTTGTNAAATTCTTAAATATTTCTTTATTTTTTTTTTACCCTTCCTGCTTTGTTCTGGTTTGAGTTTGGGGAGGAGGATTGGTGATGGAGAGGTTGTTTGTTTGTTTATTTCGGTTATTGGAGTGGTTTTTATGTTTGTTTAGGGTTTTTTTGGTTGTTTATTTGGTTTTGATTTTGTTTAGGCATTGCTTGTTTGTTTTCTTTCTTGGGTTTTTTGTGTTTTGTTGTTTTTTTCTGTAAAGGAAAGGATAACTTGTTCAAAGGGGAAATCTTACTGCAGTTAGTTGTTTCTGTTTTAAGTCTCAAATTCCAAAAATAAACTTAGTGTCTTGTCTAAGGGGCAATTTACTGTCTGCTAGGCATAGAGAATTTAAAATGATTGCTAGAGTCTTCTTTAGTCAATACAACCAAACACTGGTATATTAAACCTAGGGCACTGTGTTTTAGGGTTCACCTTCCATTGTTGATCTCTACACTCAGACCAAACAAGCAGTATTCAAATCAGTGAATAAGTGACTACTGACCAGATACACATCTAAGCTCCAAATTTTTCAGGCAGCTGGGACACAGAGACCTAGAATATTCCCAACAAGCTCACAGTGATATTTCTTGGTCTTTCTGACATAAAGTTTAGGAACAGTGATCTGAGAAAGAGGGCTAGTGGTTAGGGTACTGGTGCTTAGAAGTGCTTAATTCCCTCTGAAGACCTGAAAAAATAGAGGCTGAGGGAGACAGATACTTAGCCTAGTTTGCCTTCTGTCCAATTTTTTTTTATGGTTAAATGACTTTGCTGTCACAAGTGCAGAGAGACTTTGTAAATTTCAAAAGGAAAAGAGAACTGAGCTGAATTATATTCTCCTAAAAATCCTGGTCCTCTATACATTACACTTCTCTTCTAAGACCATACCAGCTTCTAATGCTAGATGTGACTACACTCACACAACTTGTCATAGCACACCTTTCTTCTCAGAAAAACATACTGCCTTGAGCTCACCTGAGTTTTATTTCAAGTAAATCACCCCAAATTTTAACACATTTTTTTCATTACAGTGTCTTTTACAGCTATTCAAAGTTATTCAAATGGCCCATATTGATCATCACATTTTAAAGCATATTTATATTATGTAAAGTAGCACAGTTTATGAAACTATACTATTATGTTACTCAATTTTTATGAAAATTTTGAAACTAGCTTTCTACAGAAAATGCTTAGAAATTTTCAGCTAACAATGGAAAGATGATTTTTCAAATTTGAAATATAAATTCTGGAAGATTTCATTTGACATTTAACAAAAACCTTAGCAGAACTAAAATATATTGTTTTATTCCAATCTGACTTTTATGTTGCTAGGATA
>VXBI01012868.1:252-39786 GCA_013397375.1 Toxostoma redivivum
CTGTGCCGCCGGGGCCGCCCCTCGGGGTTTGGCAGCGGGGTACGGCCGCGGGCCCGCTCCGGCTGCGCATCACGGAGCGCGGCAGGGGGGTCGCGGGTACTCCGTGTTTTGTTTGTAGGAGGGTCAACCTGGGGATAGGTGCGCCCCGGGTCCGCACCTTCCCGGTGCCCGCCCGGTGGGGACAGTCCCTGCATTTGCCCACTTGCCTCCTGATCCATGATTTTCCCTCCCGCGACCCTGCTGCCATGGGCCTGGACCCTTTCCCCTTGCCCGCGATCGTCGAGGATCCTCGTGCCTATCCCGAGGCACTCTGCTCGGGCGTGCAGCTGCCCCGGCACTGCACAGCCACAAGCCAACCCACCACTGAACAGCTGGCAGTGCCCTATAAACAACTTGTGTGTGAAAACCACAGCCACTGCAGCATGTCACAGAGGAGCAGCAGGAGAGAGCAAAGCCTTGCCAAGGACAGGGGCTGGGAAGCAGGAGATGGGTTGGAGGTGGGTACGACCTGGCCAAGATGCCTCTCCGGTGATGCAGTTCTAGCTGCATTCAGTGCTTCAGTCTATGGACATGCATCGTTCCCTGCCTGCCCTGCAGGTGCAGGAGCTGGCCCATGCCCGCAGAGACAATTAAGCTTGCTCAGAGCAAGCACCACAGCACAGTGACATTTGCACTGGCTCCTCCTGGGCCAGCTTGGGTCTGGAAGCAATCTAGTTGGGTTTATTAGCTTGGGCCTGGTTCCAAGCAAATGCAGGCTGAGCCACACTGTGCAGCTTTGCACCAGAGAGCTGTACCAGCCCACACTTCTCTGGCTCAGGGATGTCTGCACCCTCTTGCCCTACACACTGCTGTCAGCACAGGTGCAGCACAGCAGGTCTGTAACACACCAGGACAGCTCTAAGATAGGAGAGACTCAGAGTCAGCCCTGATTTACACGGGTGTAAATCAGGCAGACATCTGGCTGGAAATCCTTGCTTGTTCACAGCAAAACTAAAGGAGAGGCTTGGGAGATTTAGCACAAGGAGGAGGGACAGCTACTGAACTGGCGTCTTGCTACACCCCTCCTGAGGAGCGTCCCGCAGCGAGACAAGAGATCTTCATTTTCTTGTAGCAGATGCTGCACAGAGTGCCTCACTCACAGTTTTATCCAACCCTTAATAACATCTGCCGTGCTGCAGTGTACAGAGTGCAAGAATGGCCAGGACAGCAGGGCATGACTTTTTCTTGGCAGATGCTATGAATGTTGTGGATTTAGTGGGAGGGAAGCAACTCTCAATAAAAGATACAAGATCTTGAGATAGAACAAGTAGTTCTGGGAGAAGCAGTAATAATGACTCTCATTTGCAATGCCTCTCCTCATTCCTGCCTAGCTTGGATGACCTGAGGTCTACCAAGCAAGGAACTTGCCAGCCTTTCCCTTCAATAAGGGCAGTTAAAGGGTCGTTTTCTTCTGTAAGACCATGCCTTAAATTGTCAGAAGTTAATAGCTGTCTGTCAAAAGTGGTTGAAAACTGGTAAATGTCCTGTGAATATCTTAGTGGGAACAAGAAGCTACAAAAAGGGAGAAAATCTTCACCTTATCTCTATGGAAAACAAAACTGAATATCAACTAGCTGGCACAAATACTGAATTGGAATGGTAATATCCTGGGGATTTATGAAAACGAAGTAAAAGTTTTCAGTGTACATTATAATACCACCTCTTAGTGCTCTGCTAACCCGTGCCCTCATCCCCCAGTCCTGTACATCCATGGGCCCTCAGGACCTAGCTGTTCCTTTTCTTTGATTTGGAAATGCTAAAGGCACCTGGCAGTACTACCACACGCAGTAATTATTGAAGACAGAAATACACCATGGCAATGGCCTAAACCGCAGTTGACATGAAGAGACAGTAAAATTTACTGAGGGAAATACTATTCCAGAACGCAGTGTAACCAGAGAAATCCCCCTGCTTCCAGTGCAGGAAATAAATAACATTTAGGTGGATTCTGAATGTGGGCTCATCTTGTGCAAATTATTACAGCTATATTGATACATGCTGCCCAAATATCTAGAGGGGGTTTCCTAGAAAACGGGGAGTTTTGGATATAGTGTGTACCTTCCTGGAAGGATTTTCTCTTGTGGTTAGGGATTTTCCCACAGCAAGCAGGGAGAAGCTCGTTTACTCTCATCACTGCATTCTGTACCTGAGATTGTGTTCTGCTCTGAAACGCTGCTTCTTTTTCTCACCAGTATTCAGA
Organism: Toxostoma redivivum; assembly: GCA_013397375.1. NCBI lineage: Eukaryota > Metazoa > Chordata > Aves > Passeriformes > Mimidae > Toxostoma > Toxostoma redivivum. Next base: position 2,492 of record VXBI01012868.1, read on the forward strand.
ACTTTCTGCAAAATACCGGCAGGTGCCGCCACTGGCTCAGCAATCGCCCAGGGCTGGGCTGTTCCATGGGCAGGAGCAGGCACGGAGCCTCCTCCATGCGCTGGGCACCCTCTACAAGCCAGGAAAGGCTTGGGGTGAAGCATACCCCATCTCCAGGCTCCAACAGCACAGAGAGTAAAGGCCCCTCACACCGGATGAATTTCTCCGTGGCAGATCATGTCACAGAAATACAGACCTCATAGCTCAAGCTGCATGTCCCCATATTCCTCCCGCAGGAAATGAGGTCCCATGGACTCAAACATGCGCTCACAGCTCTGTTTCCTCGGGTTCCAGTAAGGCATTTGGCAGCTGCCCTGTCTTTAGTGGGACTATGCAGCTGGGGATGCTCAGCCCTGGCCCTGAGCAAGAGAAACAGGTGTTGGATGGACATTCTCTTCCAGACCTGGATGTGTCTGATAGAGATTTCACTCCTAGAGCTGTTCCAAAGCAGCAACTTGGCCCCTCTGGCAAGTCCACAGATGTGGAAGGAACAAGTGCTGGGAGAAACAAACGCTCCTTGAATAACTGTACTAATGTAAGAGTTAAGTAGTCCCTTTTCTCTCCCTACTGAATCAGAAGATACTTCACATGTTTTGGTTCTGGAACAAAGGCCAAGCAAGTGCAATCGTGGCTGCTGAGACTATTCCATGCCCTGGGTCACCACAACTTTGCTGCATGCACGAGCTGTACAGCACACACTGATTCACCCAATGTTGTCACTACATCCATGAGCTAGATGGGTGTCTCCTTCTTTGTGTCCTTGTGAAAACCAGTCATTGGCCTCTCTCCCCCATGACAGCAATATTCTGCCCTTAGGAAAATGGGAGGAAAGACTTCTCTCTATTAGCCTCCTTGTTCAACATTCCCGGTTGCCAAGGGCTGTGGTCATTGGTCATGGCATGGCCCACACTTAGGCCACTTTGCTCTTCTCTCTGTTAATGATGTCACCATCAGCAAAGCAAACCTTTCAGTTGAGGCAGACAGCCATTCTGCTGTCCCTGCTTCATTCTGAGTCACATGTGAAAGGTGGGGTTTCAATTTGGTATAAAAAACATCCAGAGGAATGAAAATGCTCGCCTGAATATCCTCTCACTAGGTCAAGTGGGTAGGATACAGGTGCTAAGTAATTAGAGACTTGCCCATCTACCTATTTGCTCGTAGCTGGTGAAAAGAAAGAGAAAACAGGTAGTAGTCTAAGGCTAGCTTGGGCCAGAGTGAAACTGTACCAGTAAGGAGAACAAGTTTTAAAAAGTTTGATACATTTTCCCTACTGACATCAGCCATGATCAGATCATTGCCATGACAATGTTTTCAGGCCTACAGGTTCTTTTGCAGATGCTCAACAACCTCTTTGCTCTGAACAGTCCCCGTGCTCACAGCTGCACAGGCAGAGGCACGGCTTCCTGCCTCGAAAGACTGGATACACAGGAGGACAGTAAGAGATCATCTGTAACAGGAGGGGGGAAAGGACACTGCATGAAGGACACTCCAGTTCACCAAATGCAGCCTTGAAAGCTCTTTACCTTTGTCAGGAAGCGACGGCTGTAACCAGCCAGCGTCACAAACCGGATCCTTGAGAAACTCGGAGCAGCTGAAACCTCCCGTTCCCCAAGCAGTTCTGTGGGAGGAGACGAGTGAAGCAGAACGGATACAGGTAAGGTGAGCTGTGCAGAGCAAACAAGCAGAGGTGAAGTATTAATCTCTAGTCCACATATTAAAATCATCTATTCCAGCAGGCAACAAAAGGAGATTTTAAAAGGACACAATTGAAACTGTGAGAACTTTGTGTAACTTCTGCAGTGCAGACAGAGGTGGGAGGTGTTACCATAAGCATTTTCTCAATACTGGGCAAAACAAGCTCTCTGGTGGGAGGATAACAAACTTTTTTATAAATAACCTGGTTGCAAAGGAGCTGTCAATTCACACACAGCAGTTTATTTATGAAGGCATGCCAAGTCCAGACTTGTTTTTGTTTTAATTTACTGCACCACAGATAGCAAAAGAGAAACAACCAAACAATAACTGAGCCAAAGGAATTGTCTCTGTGAGTACGCCTGTTTCTTAGAAATTGCCCATATCCCTTTAAGGCAGCACAAAGCTCTTCTTTATGGTGATTTGAAAATGACCTCCTAAATTAAGGCAGCAGGGTCAAACTGACCACACATTATCTAGTGATGAACTTAACTATTGCCTCATAACTTACAGATTTGTTTATAGTTCTTATAGTTAGAAAAAATAAATTCCTCAGATCACACTGACTTATCTTTTAAAAACAAATGTCTTTACAATAGCATATTTTGGGAAAATAGCACGGTAATCTTGACTCCACCTTTGTCGTGCAGAAACTGCAAGCAACAACCATCATCTCCAAAAGCCACTGTAACACTACAGATCCCTCCTGCCTCCCCATGTAATTGGCAGATCATCCCTGTGAACTTTGAGGAAAACACCTCTAAAGAAGGGTCCAACCAGGCTCCATTCAGGATGTGGTTGTTTACAGCTGCAGTTAGTTTCCTCAAACATTCATCTGTACTATTTCTCTACATCAGTCCATAAACAGATTCATCTCTCACACCATATATACAATACACAACACAGGTAGTAAAATAAACTTCAGTCATAAACAAACAAACCCTCCACAGAACAGGACAACTTAAGAATGTTCAGCTTGTAAAATCCAGTCCTTGGCACTGGGACATGCCAGGACTAGAATTGCTGGTACAAACTTGACTCATGCCTACTCTAAATGAGCTACAGAACTGGAGTTATAACATGACCCCCAGTTATTTTGCCTGGGGTTCTATATATTCAATGCACTAAAGACAGTGATTTCTGAATGAGCTGCTAGTCACTCTTCTTTATGTGTTCTCTGCATTGGCACAGTGTCTGGGCCACACAGTGAATGTATTTACTGAACACCAGCCAAGCCCTGTGCAGAATACAGAATTATTCATTTACTCCAGGGCATTTCTTTGGTGTCCATCACTGCAGCCTATTGATTTGGACACAAACATTTTGTTATCATCACTAGAGGTGAGGGAGGGTGGGGTTAATCTAAACCCCATTTTACAACAGGGCCCAGAAGCCAAAATCTTCTGTTTGAGTGCTAAACTTTGTCAAAGATCAACTGCTTCCCTCACCCTTCACTCCAGGTATTTAGTATTTCCCATCATTGTCTATGGTAAAACCCATTTCCAATTCCATCAGTTAAATTCAGCCCTTGGTGTCCCAAACAGAACATGCAGAATCTGGAAGACTTGCAAACTGGTCACCTGTATCAGGATCTCTATGCAAAGCACAAAAAAGACAAACCCATTTTTCCCCGGCAGTTTTCAGCTAGCACAACTTACAAGAGTGGACTTTCTCTTCTTAAAATACACTGTGGTTGCTGATAAAGTTTTCCCAGAACTGACTGCCAATGTGTGCAAAGACAAAAGCCCCTCAGTTCCCAAGTCTGAGATGCAGCCATGCTCAACCCAAAACTTTTACCACCCAGACAAGGTCTGCAGCCTGGACCAGCTCTGAGCAGTGAACAGCCAGGGAACCCAGCGCCTTGCAGAGCTACTGCCCCATCTCCCTGCTCATCAGAGCTTGCCCTGGAGGTTGTCTGTCTCTTGAGCTAAAATTTCAGATCTAGTAAGCCCACAACTGGAACTTGCTTAGCAAGAGGAAAGAATGATGCTTACACATAATCCTCAACAATCTTTGACTCGCAGGCAGTTACAGATTTCCATCCCTAATTCTTTCAAATTCCTCCAGGGCTCTTGTCACACCTTTTCAGACAAGATGCTGTTATATACAACAGCCCACCCCAGCCCTGTGTTTTAGGAGTCAGATTTAAAAGTGGAGTTATTCAAGAAGTGAAAGGCAAAGCCTGTAATTTTTTGTGTGTTTTGGGCAGGGGTAGAGAGGAACTCACAGTACACTCAGCACTGTTCCTTTGATGATTGCATGAGTACATACATGTGGCTTAGGCCACAGTTTTCTCTGAAATTCTTCTTACTGTAGGAACTGACTCTTTAGGGAGATAGAAAAAGAAACTAAAAAGGAAATTCTTGTGCCATCACCATGTATTTGATGAATCAGCTTGCATATCCAACAGGGAATATTCCCACTTGGATTTCTGTTTTGTTCTCATGGCAGGCCCCAGAGCCCCCATGTTCATCTGTCTCCTGACTGACTAGCTCTACTGTAGTCCCAAGATTTTTTTAAGGACAAAAAGGTGAGATTTTTTTCTGAAATCTGAGCATGGTGCAGGTTTTGCTCTCTCAGACACAAGGGAGCTGCACTGTTTGTTTATTCTTTTGTGCTAAGCCAATCTGCCAGATGCAAATCTCTACCACGAGCCTGCAGCAAAGGAAAGCAACATTCTACATCCCCTTACAACACAGGAGCTTGGCAAACCACATTCCAGGCATGCCCACAGCACCCAAATGCATTTAATCCACACAGCAAATACATTAACACAGTACTGGTGATGGAAAATATCAAAGACCACAGAGGGTGTGGGGATAGTGGGGACGATTCTCAACTTGCAATGTAGTGTCTGCGATAATTCCACACAGATTTCCACTGTTTTATTGCATCTTTGAGGAGAGGTGGTGATGGGAGTGGTGAGAGTGTGGCTGCCATCGGTGTGTGAAGCCCTGGAGCTACAACACACCTGCCTGAACAGGGAAAGCACTGCGAGCTGCCACCATTCATCCCACAGGGAAAGGGGCAGCACTGTATGTAGCAAAGCACTTCCACAGCCAATGGTGCTCCTGAGGCCACTTCCTATGGATTCCATACACCCCCCCACCCCCCCAGGGCATCAGGCCCTCCTCAGGCAGAGCCCCCATCCCGCAGGTGCAGGAGCTGGGGGACGCCTGGCAAGCACAGAGCCCGCACACTGCAGCACTTGCCTGTGACTGAACAGGTATCAGAACATGGATCAGCGAGAGCCTGGCACTTCCCTGGCTGCCCTGGGAGCTGGAAGAGCGTGATGGGAGGTAGGAAGATGGCTGCTGCAGGCCTCAGGACACCGAGCACAGCACACACAATGCAGCCTCTGTTCAAAGCACGCAGCAACAGAATCGAAACCACTTCATTTCAAGGGGCATTCAGGCCTGGAGCCACGACTGGCACCGGGACAATTCTCCAAAGTGACAGAGCTCCTGTTGAGGGAGCAAGTCCTGCCCAGCTCCTGTGGATACAGCAGTGTGCAAGAGCTTCAAGGGCCAGGGCCTCTGCATTTGTCCTCCCACAGTCTGAATTTTCAAAGCTGTATCTCAGAAAATGAAGCAAGATAGGCTTTTTTTCAGATTTATAATTGATTGCTCAAGAGCTTAACCCTCTATTTCATTACTCCCCTGCAATAGCAATGTGTATCTGAACCATCAACCACATACCTCTCCACTGCTGCAGTGGATGTTATTTCAGGTACTCTTGACTGCAGCTCACCTGTGGGAGAGGCAGGTTGTTCACAAGGTTACCAGAATGCTGTTTCACCAGTGCATGCAGCAGGCAATCCAGCAACAAGACACAGCTCAGCTTTGAGATGATTAAACAGATGAAAAGTATCAGGCTTGAGGGATCCAGTTTAGTTGCAGTTACACAGAAACCAACTGTAAAAAGCCTTTATTTTTTTCCTCAGTACCCAGAATGCAGAATTGAACTCAGGAAATTCTTCCCCTACCTCACAGAGGCTTCACAGACTGATTCTTTTTATGTTAAGACAAAAGTATACAAAAGGACTTGAAAATCACCACTGTTTGCCAAGGGAACAGAATTATTCCCAAAGCCAAAACCAGAGTAAGATGTTATCAGCTACTCAACTTCAAAGGGCACCCAACAAACACTTTATATTCTTGTACACTATGATTCACAAGCATGAGATACTGTTAAAGATGCACTTTTAAGTTAAGGCTTAAAAATAAAAGTCTTCAGCTCTTTAAGTATTGGAGCTGTTAAAGAAACCACAAAGCAATCAGCTTTTGAAAGCTCTTCTGTCATAGGGAGAATGCCATGATCACACACACATTAGCAGATCTCTGCTGCAACACAAGGACCTCAACCACTGCCATCAAAAAGTCATCTACATTTTAAGCCTGTTGTTCACAACTGTAACACTTAATTAGAACTTGCAGTTTATGGCTGTGGGAGTGTTGCAGAAAATACCACAGCAAAAAAAACCCTGCACCTGTTCAAAAGTGTGAAAAAATTATTTGAAACTTTCATCTGCAGTATTTGGGTTACCAGAGGTACCAGCTAAAGCACCATTTAACTCCAGGTGCACACTTGCAATGCCAAAAATATGCAAATTAAATTATTTAATGAGTCAGGCAGGCAAGAGGCCTCTACCTTTGTAGAAGTCAAATGTGGGGAAGCTTTAGCTTAACCTTTAAACATTGTGAAAATCTATCTATCAATTCTGTTTGCTATGGGCCATCTCAATGCAAAAAACCCAGTGATTCTCACTTCCATTACCAAATCTAACATCTGCAGTGTCTGCATTACAAAAAAAAATTACCTCTCTGTACTGAAGAAAGCAATATGCAGGTCTCACTGGAGATTCAGGGGTTTCTCTTTTAACCAAACCCTACAGACACCCTATTACTACGCAGCCACATCAGACCAACATAACTAACACCATGGCCATCCTCAAATCTTGGCTCCTCGGTTAAAAAAAAACCAAAAAACAACACAACAGAAACCATAGGATTAACAGCACTGAAGGAAAACGATAGTATTGTTTCCCTTTATCAAACCAAATTAATTTACAAGACCATTTAGCTTACTGTTCTCATCTTCATACTCCACACGTTTTCCAGTATAGGTATCACAGTAACAGAAGTCTGTTTAAAAATTGAGTAGGTAATTTTCAAATTATTTAGATAGGTTTTCAGATAAAAAGCTTTTAAAAAGTATTATTTTTTTTCACCAGAATCTACCAATAATGTATACAATTTTGAAAAATTCGGATGTGCTGCAAACATCCTTCCTACCTCCCAAACAGAAAGCTGTTGGTCTAAACTTTAATTCCCAGTATCATTACTTGGAAGATTTACTAAATGCAGTACTGTTTCTGTATAGATCAGAACTTGGTTTGCTAAGTCACCTTAAAGATAAAATCTGAGCTGCTCACTTTCCAGGCAGTATTTGTGTGCTAATAATGCCTTTCTGCACACTCATTTTACTCTGAAGGAGTATTTCCAGCTTACAGAGGAGCAGCATGTTTTATTCCTGGGCACATGTTTCCTACACTTAAACTACGCTCTTGATCTAAAAGTGTTATCAACTAAATTTATGAAGCACTTAAGCTCTAAGTATCTACGTGAATCTCTCCTCAGCCCCTTAACAGAAGAGAGTAGGGAAAGAACACAGTGTGAAAAATAATGAAAGATCCAAGTGCCAACATAACTCTGGCAATCTTAAATGTCATAGTCTTACCTAGAAAGAAGAACTGGCACTTTCTCATTTGTGACATTAAAAGAAGGCAAGATGAGTTTTACAAGTTTTATTATACAAAAGATGATCCAAACCCATAAGAACTCTTCTACAGTTCTAAAAGTTTTGTTCTGCAACTTATACTTCCATATGCTTTTCCAAAAAGCCAAGGTAAAAAGCCTCATTAGTCCCACTTCTTAGCAAGAGTCTTGAAAAATCCAACCGTAGCTGCATCAAAATTCATTCTTTGTAGTCCAGGAATTGTTGAAGTCTTTTCTTATGTTCTGTAGACACTTGTACAGCACTAGAAAACAAATGCAGAACATTTTACATTAGAAGTAATATAGCACAAAAATAAAGTCTCATGCCAAATTGAGTATACATTGCAATCAATTACACTGAAGCTAAATTTTATGAAAAACCATCTATGTTCCAAGACAAAGAAGCGTATTAACCCTTGAAACTGTTAATTCTTATCCTCAACAACTTCTAAAAAATACCTATAATACCAGGAAACCTTGCCCATTTCCTTACCTCTGAACAGCAACTGATTAACTTGCAAGGATGATTTAGGTAAGATGATCTCCTAAATCCTAAGATGATCTCTCCTAAAATGATCCCTCCTGTACATTGAACACTTTTAAACTGAGGGACGCTGCATCCCCAGAGGGAGAGGTGGGCAGATGCTACAGGAAGTTTCAGTCCCACATATTCTAAGGCCAGGTATGGAAGTTTGCCTGCTGGGAGATTGGCTGAGGAAGAGCTATTGGACAAGCAGGAAGCAACAGAATTTCATTATTTGGACCCTTCATGGATTCTCTCTCTGCAAAACAACTGTCTCTAGTTAATTTATTCTCTTTTCGGCAGCTCAGATTTCTTAAACAAGTGGTATTCATGAACTGCTTCTAAAGAGTTCATGGAAAGCCTCTAAGAAAAATTGCCCAGAAATCTATGAAAAATAAATTTCTAAGTGGGACCATACATCTACACAGGAACTTTTTAAGGTTCCACAAATCAAAAAATACTAAAATACCACGTTATAATAATGACCAGAAGGGATTTTTTCCCTAAAACTTCCCTTTTCACAGGTCCTACAATAACATTAATTCAGCTAAATTTAACAAGCAAGCAATCATGAGGAAGTTCTTACTTCAAGTGTTCTCCAAAGACAGTAGTTATCCGGTATAGGGCTGTTTTCAGAGATGCTCTAAGTGCAAATCGTAGTGTTTTGTAGGATGTGTCCACCAGACTCCCTGAAATCCGGGGAGGTTTGCTAGAAACGTGTGGCAGTTTGAAATGTCTGTCTACAACCTGATTGAGAAAAACAGACACCTGTCATCTCTTCAATTATTTAATTATGTAACTAGTGACATATTTGTGTCAAATGGAGCAAAAACGAAGTGTAAATTCAGAAATTCCACCAAGACACGCAAAAATGTTTTGGAGACTGAGCATTTCCCAGCCATCAACAGAAACACAGAACCAAGTTCTGTGAAATAAGATTCTCTGTTACTGAGTCTTAAGCTAAGCGCATCACATGCTGCAGGAGAAATTCAATTCTGTCCTGTATTATGACTTGTTCCTTTCACAAACAAGGGTATTGGCTTTTTTCCCCCCCGGTGCTTGTTCTTGGAATAGATGACTTACACTGAAGAACTTTAATAACCTCTAAATATTCTTTCCAAGAATCTCCATTAGGGCAGTGTAGAATAGTTATGTTAATAGGACACGGATAGCCCTGGAAATAAATCTGGATTTTTAAAAACACACATTACACAAACATCAGTAATCTGAGAGTAGTGTCTTAGTATTAGCAGAGAAACAGATTTTATCTCCTGAGATTTGCAATGTCTCCAAGCACTCCATGTTGCACCAGGAATTGTGTGCAACCAAATAAAGATTAAGTTTTAACTCTGCAAAAGATACTTTATTAGAACTGCTGCATCCCTGAAATAAACTCTTCAACTGAGCACACAGTAGCATTTCTTTAATTTTAAACATTCCATATTTTCTCCTTCCATTTTTAAAAAAACCAACAGGGTTTTTATTCAGCTGTTTCATAGTGTACATAGTGGCAATCAGTTGTTTTGGTTAGATTAACTGCAGAAGAGCTGTTTTAGTGGCAGTAACTTCAATGTTATGACTAGTCAGCAAGGTTACTAAGTAAAATCAACAAGATTCCTCCTCTCCTAAACTTGCTTTGCAGCAAGGAAAAGTTAAGTTTTACCTCCTGAAGAGTCAGTAACGTGTTCAGGATAGCTGGCAATGTAGTTTGGACAACACCAAACTGGTCTTCAGTAAAGGAGGCTGCTACCAAGTGAGACAGACCTTTAAAAAAAAATTGTTGTAATTAATGCTTCAAAAGGTGAGAATTCAATAACAAAGATCAATTGTTGCCTATAGATTCCACCAGTGTGCTAGAATTCCTAAGGAGTTGCTGCTGCCAGCTGCCAGTCACCTCAGCTCTGGCTCAAGGACCAAACCACTCACTGTATTGACAAGTGTATAACAGCTTGAGGTTGGTAAAGCTAGAGAGATTATATAAAAATTATGTGTGATTCCTATCTCCAGACTCTATACATCCCAAGCCATCACCTTCAATCTGACACAGCATGGTACATCTGCCCATAAAATACATCACCAAGAAAACTGATCAACTTTGCACAGTCAAATGTAATAGAAGATTCTATCAATACCAGTATTTATGACTTTGAAAGAAACAAGAAAAATCCAAAATGTAACTTCATACTGTCATTGTTCTTCTAATTCTCTGCAAACCATCTTTTTGTTTGTTTGCTAAGTTACATGAGTGCCTCCCTCAGTTCTCTGATAAACAGAGAAAGACCCAGAGCCTTTAGTTAGAAAAGCTGTTGTAGAAAAGCATCATAAATCTGTCACTAGAAAAAATGTAAAAGTGATACATGGCTTCACACGAGAGAGAAGCACCAGAAATCAAGTTTAGGAATCTGTACAGAACATAAAGTAAGAGATCTCACGTGGGATCTCAAAACAAGTGATTTAGACTTTAGTCATGTCGGTGTCTGAAATGCAGCTTTGTTTTTGTCAAAAGCATTTCAAAGATTTTTATTGTTACATTTATAAAGCACAGAGCCTAGAGTTTTCCATGAACCAAGAGAATGGGTCACCTGGAAACAGCTTACCTTCCAAAGCCCAGATGTGCATTTGGGCATCAGAGAAGACAGCCTGGATGGAGGCTTCTGGGTGCTGAGAAGAAACCAGTGTTGTGAGTGCACTTTATAAATAATATCACCAAACTTGCAGCTTTCAGAACAGACCTGCAAGGCCAACGGACCTTGGGAAATAGCCAGAAAAATGTGATCTAAAGAAGTAAAACTCTTTTTGGACAGGAGCTGCTAACAATGCTACAGCTGAAATTGAGGAGGGGGAAAAAAAGGGGGAAGAAAAGGATATACACTACCTAGTTTTCAAGGCCTAAGAATTCTTTAAGCAAAATGCAGTTTCTAATCAGATGAGTTTAAAAAAGCATTGTTATTCTTATTTTCTGCAGGGATGGGACAATCCTGCTGTAAAACTCACAGCAAGAAGAAGTTGCACTTATGGAAAGCCTTACATGAAAATACAGGTTTTAAAACTGTGTCTCAAACACAGGACCACCCATACCTTGCTGAAGAAATACATTATCAATGCCCGTTTGGACAAGAAGTTTTTTATCTGAAAAGAAAGAAAGAAAACATTAAACATATCATCTGTATTTATTTAAGGCATGCACAGTTGGCCCTTCTCAATGCTACCACCTTCACACAGCATAAAAGCATTGGGAGTGAAGGGAAGGATTTGTGTTATATAAGCTGAGTGGAAAAAGAAGTATTCATTCCATAAAGTGGAAAATTCTTCCAGACAGGTATCACCTAAGCTGCAACCCCCCACGCAATGCAATTCTACTCCACCTGTTCTTGCTTATTCTGAAGCCATGTGTAAATAAATTTGGGCTGCACTGCCTCACTGCCAGCTCTTGCAGCAGAGAGCGATGGGAAGGATTCATGGTGGGAACCATTCATTTGCTGATCTGCAAGAAAATAATACACTATCTTGAGAAAAACTGATTGTTGTCACTTTAATCCTCACAATGCAGCTCTCCATTGACAAGGCCACTACACTTATGGCTGTGAGGCTCAAGGCTGTACAAGAATCTCTACCTGAAACCGACGTCCACAGCTTTGGTCCCCTTCTCATGACGTGGGGACTTTGGACTGGTCCTTGCCAAGGAGACTTCACATCCACAACTCCCATCTTGTAACTTAAAGCAGGAGAGCTGAAAGGTGAACCAACGTCAGAGCCAGGAGACGTCTTCACAGGCATCAGGGATGGCTTAACAAGTGGAGACATGGAGGCTCTGAGAACAATGTTGGACCTCTGTGACTGGAACGACATGTCTTCTATCCCAACAGCTCCTAGTGACAAAGAACTGCATGAAGACAACAGGCTGGCACAATGACACAGGAGATGGGTTTCTTATTTGATTGCTGTTTCAAAAACTTCTTTATCAGAGCTTTTATGAAAGGACATGGTTAGCATTCTGGCCTTGCAACGAAGTACACATCAACATAAACATGGAGGGTTTTCAAAGTTCATCAGCTTAAAAACAGCAAGAGATGAGAAGGATCCTTACGGATTTATTTCTTTTACTCTTGCTAGCCAACATTACAACACCCTGCTATATATGTACATAAAGTGGGCTCTTAGCATTAAGAACTAGAAAAAAAGCTGTCCATAGAAGAATGAAAAGTTGTTCTGATTGGCAGATAAGATAAGGCATGTCTGTCTCCAAATCCAAGAATCAGCAGCACTAGAAGAAATTCACCTGTGACATACCAACAGTGCCTGCTGTTGCCAGGGCACTGCCTGCTAAGGGATTCCATTACCTGGCAGCCTTGTGCTAACAAAGCTGTGCTGCCAGGAATGATGCCCAAGTCTGGCATATAAAACACACAAAATGCCTGAAGGCTGCTCACAGCTCAGGAGTCAGACTGGGCTTTCCTCACTCTACAGTGATATTAGTGAATCACACAAACATAAACAGAACCTAATTTTACCATCTTAAACTAATCATAAGAGCAGTTATGCAAATTACAGAGCATCTCTTGGCAAGACTTAAATTCTCCCTGTGCTGTGTTGAACCTCTTACTGAAACTGTGATAATCAGACTTTTTTTATTCATGCAAGTATGGAAGAAATACTGTATTGAACATAATATTATGCAAGTAAACAAACCGAGTAAACATGATAATTTCAAGTTTTCTAGCTATTTTGGGATTATTTCAACACAAACACCTAAGATTAATTGGGGGAGGATCTTTTTTGCTCGTATTTATTTGCAGAAATCCCGCATTTTCCTCATACAATTTAATTGAGACTAAGATATCTATTGCTACCTTCATGCTTTACAAACCTTTATGAGCATTTCCTCACATACCTGGAGTCTGTGGAGGTACTTTCAGCTCTCCCACTGGTGGCTTTGCCCTCCCATTTGCTGCTGCTGCTTCCTGCTGTGCAATCAGCCTCTGAGTCAGGTCACTCAGGAGACTCAAACACTCCCGGGATATTGCAGTCCAGTTGTGTGGGTGACCACCTGGCAGTGCACACAAAGAGCAGGGTTTAACCCAGCTGCTCTTCCCTGCATCTGTTCTGACAGTGCCCCTGTGCTCTGAGCAGGAGCTTCACTGTCTCAGTGCCACTCAGCTTCTAAAATGCCATAGGGCATTTCTCACTGTGACAGCTTGTTTGTACTAAGAAGATGAAAACATGGACAGATTCAATGGATAACTCTAAAAAGACTTCAGTGAAACCTGCTAAGCAAGCAGGCAACACAGGCAGTTCAGCTCATCAGATCTGAAATCACTGAACAGCTAAAATGAACAAATATCAGTGGTGATGCCAACACAGTTGTGAGGCAGTACAAACACTAGAATTCCTGATAAGGTGCTACAAAAAGTTCCTAAGGCTTCTAAGCAGTTTAAATTGTCCTCCTCTGCCATATCTGAATACAGCAAAAGGACTGTGCACTAACTGAAGTTACAGCCACTGTTTGCTCTCAGAGCTGCAGTGGTGACTCAGTATTTGTGCCTGATTTTCCCTCACTCACACCTCAACATTCACCTTCCATACACATCTGTTAGGTTATCCAGTCTGGACTGCCTGACTGGTGGTGTGAAGTGGGCCCTGCTTTCAAAATCCTAAACCTGTGTTTTCTTGTGGCTGTCATTTAAATCCAACAGACACCACAACTGGTTGAGTTTAGCACGTGAAACAATATAAGTACAGATAATTAAGCATCCTTTTGGAAAAGGCACCACAGGGAAGAGGCTCCTGGCTTATGCAGCATTCTTACATCATTACATAATTTCTAAGAACATTTGACAAATTATTGTAAAAAGGGAATCAACACAAAATAATTTTGATAATTACCTGGCTGACTAAGGCTAAAGACCTCCTGTCTTCGAACAGGAGAATACTGGGAAAGTAACATCAAGTCTTGTAGGGCTAAAAACTACAAAGAAAGGAAAATGTTTTAGTGCATGCAAAGTCCAATGTATTTGCTTAAAAAATATGTAGTTATCCATACAAAATCAATCCCTACCAAAGAATGAGTTCACACTGGCTAAAACCAGTCATGTAACAGAAAGAGAATCGAGGCAAATCCCTAAAACCACTCTGGGTGGGGCTGCTGAGCTATTAAGAGCATTACTGATATGTCAGTTCTCAGGAGTTCAAGAAGATCTAACACTTGTTTTATTCTAATAGCTCAGGCAGAAAGATATTAAGACATCAAAAAGTGTAAGAAAAGAACTATTTTTGCAAACCAGAGCTCAACTACAGCTTTAGGATCAGTGCCTTATGGGACCAACCTACCACTGCTTTTTCATGTGATTAAACAATTCCTGTGCCAATCTAAAAATAACCAGATTTCTCACAATATTCAAAACCTTATTATAACTGGACATTTTAATGACATCTGAGATCATATATTAGATTTCCTGTTCCTTTAGCTGTTTCTGCTCAACTTTTCCCCACCTATCCTGAGATAATGCAGCAAAGCCTAAAAAGGTATTGCAGCCTGTTGTATCTCCAGCCTTATCAGAAATCTATAAAATCAGTAAAGGCAGATTTTGCATGTGCCAAAGAATATTCTTATTTTTATTTACACAATACCTCTTAAATGAGGTCTGCAATTTCTAAGTGTTATAATTAATAAGTCCTATTAATGATTACCATAGATCAAAATTCCTCTTCTTTACTCACAAGTTTTAAGCAGCTTTTTACTATTGCCTTTTATAAAAAAGAAACCAAACTTCCAACATAAGTATAGATATATTTTTAATTTCAAGAGAGAACACACATTTTAAGAGCTCAAATATATATTGCAGGGACAAGATGTTGAGAGTTTAAAGGTTTGAGAAAAGACCTGCTTATGTGACAAGACTCAAAGTTGAGTTACAAAAACCTGAATGCCACTGAGCTGCTGTTTTTGCATCAGTACACACTATGACTTCTGTTGTACACAGATCTTAGCTCTAACTAAATGAAATCTTCAGCTAACAGTAACGTGTGGTGAGCACCAGCAGATGTCACTACTAAACAAATTTTCATCATTTAATGCAACAGCCTGTGAGTGCTCTGAGAAAGCTTTTCAAGGAACTAACACCTCAGTGAACGGAACTGGTACCTGGAAGACGTGACTGGATGCTCTGAAAACACCTTTGCAGCAGACACCTGTCAGGGAAGAGGTAGGAGTCCAATTACCTTTATAAGCAGGGGAGGATTGCTGTTCAAGATTTTAGGCAGGCACTGGTCTGTCTCCTGAGCAAATGTTGGTTGAATGGGAAAATGATGACTCTAAATACAAACATCAAAAGTTGTGTTATACAGAGGAAAGTACAAGAAAATCTTTTGAAAGACCAGTAAACTGGTCTGGAATTTCTAACATAGAAACAAAAAGAGTTTAGTCCTTTAATTTAAAAATCTTAGAAAATCCAGATACCTTTATCTTCAAATAAATGTGCTCATGTGGGCTAATCTTACAATTTCTTCCCTGCCTTTTCAGTTAACACTATTCAAATATTTAAAAGCAACTTTGGAAGTTTTTTAGCTCATTAAGAAAGACAAAACCATGTGGACAAACAAATCTTTTTTCATCAGCCAAAAGGGCTAAGTCCATTTTATACTTTCACAGATGGATGATTTCTTTTGTCTTCCAGTTTCATAAGCAATACAGTAATTAGAGATGTTGACAAGGTGTTCACTGGTGCTTGTTATTATCCTTTGAGACAGGTTGCTCACATCTCAGAGCTGTTGTCATGCTTGACTCATGCTTTCCACATAGTCACAACAACTACACCGTTCTAATTAAAGCTAATTAAACACCCCAACAGCACTGTATTTGCCATTTCATTCCATAAGTACTTTGCATCAATACACTCACCGAGGATTTAAATCTCTCTTTTTTCTCTTTTATCAAGTCTCATAGTGTTTTAATTAAAAAAATAAAAATAAAATTAGATGAACAATTTTTTCCTCTCTAAGGAAATATCTGGAAACAGCAGAGGAGTGAGAGGAAGAGGTGGCAGTAAAAAAACTAATTTTGTAAGAAGCACAGGTCTAGCTATGAGAAGAAAGGGAAAGTCAGTTAATGCCAGGCCTCTCTTGACTGTTCAGTTATCAGTTATTATCTGTAGTGCATCCTGTGAAAATTCAAGAACTCACTATGAGTCATTTCCTAGTAGAACTGTTTTTGAAATGAAAGAATTATTTGTGCCATACTGATGATGTAACTTGAGCACTGTCACAAGCACTGACCTCTGTGGCATAGATTTTGAAGAGCAGCCAAGCAATGTACCAGGTCATCAGAAGAAACACACCACTCAGCCAGGTATGGTAAAACAAGGAGAGATCCAGTAAGCCACTCAGAGTGTCAAGAGGATGTAATTTACTGCAGATAAAATAACCAAGAGGACATAAGTATTTTACTATTCTTATTAAGAAAAAATAATGAAATTAAGGAAAATATGAAATAAGTAATGACTACAGTTTTAGTCAATTAAGGTATTTAAGACTCCAGCTTCTCTATTTTAGAACAAACAGCAGCCATAAAAAATTAAGGCTGTTCTCCCCCTCCCCCCCAAAAAATACTACAGAAAAATCAGATAAAACTCATAGATGCAATCTAGAGTGTTTACACAAGGAGATGCTGGTTCCTTTAGGATGCATTTCAGAAATGGCCAGAGCATCCCACATTCTGTGGGAGGAGGCAAAGAACTGAGTCCTGCTGCCAAGCTGCACTTCCTCAGCAAAGGAACCTCTCAACAATTTTGCAAGTTTACAGCACAATGTCCTACTTACCTGTCTGTATGAAGATCCATCGTGGTGCAAATCCATACCTTTGGGATATAACCTAGGGGGTCAAAAAGAAACTCTGAAACAAATACAACACTACAAAACACACATACAGTAGGCCAAAAAAATAAGACATAATAGAATATAGAATTCATAATAGAAATAGAATTCATGCAGTGACAAGAGACTGGTCTTGTAACTCACACAGACAAAGAAACAATTTGCCTTTGGGGTTACTTTGTTTTACCAAATAGAAAAAAGAGAATGAACAAAGCCTTAAGGCTAGCAGCTATATACTGAGAGATGCAGACCTTCTCTTTTATTGCTGCTTCTCAGCAGTGAGTTGTAATTCCTCACTAACAAAAGAGGGTTAACAGTAATTTAATATTAATTTTCACTACAGCCCAGGCAGCACCAAAGTGCTTTAAAAGACTTAACGGAATCTGATATAAAACCACCATACTTCTAATTTATCCTCTGATGTAAATAAAGGGATAATAATTCTTGCATATTTTGACATCATTTAGGAGGATAATTACAACCTTAACAAAGAATTCCTGATTTTTAGAAAGTCCTGTGCAATCATCTTCATCAGCACAGATTTTTTTTAACCACAGACCAGACTCCATTTTCATATGGGAGGGAGCCATTCTGCCTTTGTTTCCCAAGCTCCCTCCAAATAATATATAGGGCACTTGAGAGTAAAGCCAAAGTGCTGATCTTTGCCTATAAAAATGGGATGATGCAGCAACATTACACACAGTGAAGTCCTGCCCACTGCTGTGTCAGGTTCAGCTCTGGGACACCACATTTCCACTAGGCAATGGAAGGAGTGGTCCAAAGCCTGGCTGATCAAAATTTTCAAATATAGGAATTACATATTAAAAAATAGAGAATTTCAGGAACCCTTACCGAAAAAGTAATATGTGACACAGAAGTTTCTAACAAAATATAGTGATTCCACACAACTGTGTTTTATCAGGAGAGGCAAAGATCTTCTGAAACGTAAATACTTGTATTGCTAAAACCAAACAAAGTAAATAGTTTAGTATTCCACATTCAGAATAAATCAGTGAAACAGTTGATAAAAATAATAGAACAAAAAAGGACAAGGTAATTGAAAGCCTGAAGCCTAGATCAATTAAAAACTTAATTTAAGGTAATTTCAGGTGTTACATTTATTAATTATGGTCTCAATTTTTCCTGACATTTTATAATAATTTCTAGTTCTTATCCTGTTCCTGCTTGTAGCAGTGAAAACAAAGAATGTGGTAGATTGACTCAATACACAAAGGAACAAACTAGAATAACCCCGTCTAATGCAAAATAAAGAAAAAAAAAAGCCAAACAAAAAGGGCATATTTAATCTACTAGATTTCATTTACATCCTAAATGTTCAGTTAAAATATAGGGAAAATTTAAGCAACCCTGAGTTCCAGAGTCAGTAATCTTCCAAGCAGAAAAACCAATGCAACACCAATGCTTTCTTCCAAATAAATTAACTTTATGTTTCCAAATGACTGAAGCAACCCAGCTGACAAATGAAACCATGAAAATGAAACTATGCAAATGCAGCCAAAGTGATTGAATTTTTTTATTTTACTAGGTTGCATTAGGGAAAAAAAAGGAAAAAAGGGAACAAACAAACAAACAAACAAGCAACCTCAACAAACAACAAAAAAGGAGAATTAACAATATTGAAATTGATTTTTTAAAAGTATTCTAACTACAGCATTACCAAAATGCTGCTTGATTTGCTGATGAACTGAACGGTCAGCATAATGCAGCACAGGTTTTTCACTAATACAACGAACTTTGGTTAAAGACATCTCTTGCCAAATTGGTTGGACTGTGTCAGTCTGGGAATCAGGCAAAGTGAACAGCTGCTGTGGGGCTGCAGCAACAGAAGTATTTTTAAGATGTTTCACACTGGTACAGATTTCTGCAGGACTCCTCCAGAGGAATTAATGGAATTTCAGTCTCCATAGTGCTACACACACAAAAAGGCTTTGGACGTTGAGCTCTAAGCAAGATTTAATGTGCTAATTAGACTTAAACTGAACTATTTTTTTAAACTGTTAAGATTTTCAGCTTTTAGGGAACCCTTGTTGTCAGTTCCTAAAACTCATACCCAGTTTGTGCACATTGTCTTTTTTGTTAGTTCACCTGTCACCTCAGCCAGCTTTCAACATGGATCAGAGGGGTGTAGTCTAAATGTTGAGTCACAGCATCCCAATCTCTCTGTCCATTTAAAAGGAGCTGAGCAGGAAGGAGTGGGCTGAACACTGCTAGCATTTAAAGCTGGGTGTACACTTCATCTATTAGTGACAGCAGCTGCACACAGGCAGCTCCTGCTGCCATAGTCGTAAATTATCCAGGCTTTTTTGATCACTGTTTCACTTATACATGTCTTTCTACAAAGATGCTTAAACCTCTTACCTGTATGATTGGAAATGGCAAATAATTCATGTTGTTAATAAGATAGAAAAGGCTGTAACTGTATCCCAAGAAAGCTCCAGAAAGTAGAAAAAAGAGGTGATACTCGTTTAGGCACATCTGAGGAACAGCATCTTCTAGGCTAAAATAGAAAACTTAGAATCAATTCTGAGTTCAAAACAAAAAGCTGCTCAAGCCTTAAGAAAGTCAGACCAGAAGTTTGATTTTATTTTCCTGATCAGTACATCTGGTATAATCTCAGTAAGTTTTTGCTAAAGTAGGAATCCCACCACCTGTTTTTGTAATTTATGCATGAAACGTATTCCATTAAGCACAAGACCAAGACTTAGTTCAAGTGACAACGAACTTGTCATCAACTTTCCATTAAGAATCCTGGCAATGTAGGTTTTCTGGTCCAGTTATTTCTCTGTGCATTGTAACATTAACAAAGGGGGGTATTTTTTGTCCTTTAATAAAGAAAAATCAACATATAATTGCTGGCATTTGAGAAGACCCAAATTCTTAGGATTCTTTTTGAAAAAAACAACCAGTAAATACATTTTACAATAAAAGTTCTTTGTTTATCTTTGACAAACACAATTACCTTTCTGAAGGTGTGCAGGACACAGCAAGAAACTGGAACCTCCCTTTTGTCATGACTGTAGCACACCAAGCAACCAGCATTCCCATGATAGCATGAACAAAGGAATGGATGACTTGCTGAGGGTGAATAATTTTTCCTATCAATGCTAATCGGGAGCATGGTATTGATGGCACAACTGTAAATAAAAGCAGAAAAATAATATTCACTCCATTCCATTTAAAAAAAAAAAGAGAAAAAACCCCACCATTGTCACTAAAGAACTTTTCACAGTCAAGATCAGTCATTAAATTATAAATTATTGTCCTATTTAATTTAGGTATTAACACTTTACACAACCCACCTGCATAAAATTCAACGTTGAAGATGCTTATTACTATTATCACCACAGACATCAGGAAGATACAAAAGATGACATAAGAAGTATACAAATCATTGAAAGAATCTAAAAAAATAAAAATATTATTGTTCAGAAAATTACAATAACACAGCAGGAATACATTAAGTAACAGAAAAGAGCACTTAAGCAATGGATAATAATCCACTGAGTGCTTAAAGAGGAGTAATGGTCAATGGACTTTCTAATCCCACATGAGGTCTGCCTAGCTACACAAGATTTCTGCACAAAAGCATATTTAAACTTCATAAAAACTATTTTATACCTTTATAACTGCTTTTCTTATAAGTGAACACTCAGAAGTNGTAACATTAACAAAGGGGGGTATTTTTTGTCCTTTAATAAAGAAAAATCAACATATAATTGCTGGCATTTGAGAAGACCCAAATTCTTAGGATTCTTTTTGAAAAAAACAACCAGTAAATACATTTTACAATAAAAGTTCTTTGTTTATCTTTGACAAACACAATTACCTTTCTGAAGGTGTGCAGGACACAGCAAGAAACTGGAACCTCCCTTTTGTCATGACTGTAGCACACCAAGCAACCAGCATTCCCATGATAGCATGAACAAAGGAATGGATGACTTGCTGAGGGTGAATAATTTTTCCTATCAATGCTAATCGGGAGCATGGTATTGATGGCACAACTGTAAATAAAAGCAGAAAAATAATATTCACTCCATTCCATTAAAAAAAAAAGAGAAAAAACCCCACCATTGTCACTAAAGAACTTTTCACAGTCAAGATCAGTCATTAAATTATAAATTATTGTCCTATTTAATTTAGGTATTAACACTTTACACAACCCACCTGCATAAAATTCAACGTTGAAGATGCTTATTACTATTATCACCACAGACATCAGGAAGATACAAAAGATGACATAAGAAGTATACAAATCATTGAAAGAATCTAAAAAAATAAAAATATTATTGTTCAGAAAATTACAATAACACAGCAGGAATACATTAAGTAACAGAAAAGAGCACTTAAGCAATGGATAATAATCCACTGAGTGCTTAAAGAGGAGTAATGGTCAATGGACTTTCTAATCCCACATGAGGTCTGCCTAGCTACACAAGATTTCTGCACAAAAGCATATTTAAACTTCATAAAAACTATTTTATACCTTTATAACTGCTTTTCTTATAAGTGAACACTCAGAAGTTTGTTTTAAAAAAAAATTTAACTGTGGCTCAAATATGACATTTGCCTTCATTTAAGAAAAGCTGCAGCCATCCAGCCACACTAAAAAGACAAGAAATTTCTTACAGAGTGGTTCTTCTACGCTTTTCTATTTTCAAGGGAGGAAGGAAGTAAATTCTCTCTGCCTGGAGCAGCTGAATGATCACAGGTATCGGGCTTCCAGCGAAACACCTCTCAGTTTTCAGTGTAGGCACTCAGAGGGGCTGCTTCAGTTATTTCTCGCACCATAGAGAAAACTGAAGCTGTTTACGGAAACAGCAGCTGCACAGGGGGTTAGTGTGTCCAAGGACTCAGAACAGATAACTAAAGCACCTAACCTGTTGTTTGTTTTTTTTCTTCTGTGAGAGATATACTCTCAATGAACCTGCAACATTCACTCCTACCTAGGATGGACTGCGGCTGCTAGAGTTGTAACACAGAAACATCTCAAAGACTGTTCGAAATACAAGCGTAACACGATGCCACCGTCAGTTCCCGTTATCTGGGACTGAGCCCAAAACAACAGAGCGTAGAAAAAAAACACAGAAACACAAACACGTGAGAGCAAAAACAGGAAAACGCGGCCGGGCACCTACTGGAGATCCAGCGCACCGGGTGGAACGGGTCGAGGCCGCTGAGGACGATGAAGGCCGCGGTGCAGATGGGCAGCAGCAGCACGGACCAGGTCACGGCGGCGGCCACTCGCCAGCCCAGAACCTGCGGGGACAACAGCGTGAGGGGACCGGGACCCGCCAACCCAGCGCCTGCACGGTGACAATGGGAGGGGACTGGGAAGGGGGAACCGGGACCCGCCAACCCAGCGCCTGAGGGGTGCGCAGGGTGAGGGGACCAGGGCTCATCATCCCAGAACCTGAGGGGAGACAGAGTGAGGGGGCCGGGGACCGACACCTGCGAGGAGACAGTGTGATAGAACCGGGAGTGAGGGGGGATGCGGCGCCGCCACCCGCCAGCTCAGCGCCTGAGGGAGCGTAGCCCGAGGACCGACCTGCCGGAGCAGCGCCCGCTGCCCGCCCGCCGCCGCCGTCGCCGCCTCCATGGCCGCGGCCCGGCCGCCCGTTCAAAGCCGCCGCCCAACGGCCCCACGTGCCGGCGCCGCGACACTTCCGGCGCGCGCCCAGGCGGCAGCCAATGGGAGGGCGCGCACGCCCGCTCTCCCCGCCCCCGGGAGTGCGCGATGACGTCACTCGCCATGGAAACTACAAGTCCCGGCGTGCCCCCCGCGGCCATGGTGGCCTGGGGTCTCCTCCGTGTCTAAGGGGACAGGATGCGGCCCGGGGCGACGAGAAAATAAATTGTCACATTAGTCCGCATTACGAGCGTTTATTTACACTTTGAAAGCCTCACTGGCGGCACAGGCCCACCTCAAGGGCGTTCCGTCCTGTCACAACACCATGCCTTGGCCCAAACCCTCCCCATAGCTTAAGAGCGTGAAGATGCTTTGTGCACTAAATACGGATCTCACATCGCCTTCAGAACGCTTTATTCAGAGGTAAAACAGTACGGCGAGCATAGACTGAATTAAAGAAAAAACAAAACAAATCCTCCTAAAAAGTGGAACAAAACATTTTAAAAAATCCCAACCAAATAAAAACGACCCCTTTTTGTTCTAGACTGGGATCAATGGTTCACTCTCCTCCTGGAAGCGACCAGTGTCCAGTAAGCACGGAGATGTCTGTATGTCCATGGGACATCACTGTCCATCCTGCTGCAAAACACATCCCTTGTCCTTGAAGTTTCCAAGGTCTTCAGTGAGAAAAATAATCTAAAATAAAACTACTGTATAGATGGAGAAACTGGTGCTGTCATCTGAAAGAGACAAATAACTCCGGTGAATATTTCAGCTCCTCGCCAGAGGACACAATAAGGCACATATTTAAGTCACAATACTAAAATCCATTACTGTCATAGTGGTTCTCATTAGGCATCTGGAATGAAAAACTGATTTTGCAAGAAGAAAAGCCACTGAAATTGACTTGTATGATTGGATTGTGTCATTTTTTATGTGTCTTTCACTAGGCACATTTGGCTATATTTTTATATTACTTATTTTAAATCTAATGTAGCTTCTATTTAGTAAATACCCTGATTTTTCACATGCTTGTGGCTGGTGTACTTGGAGTGGCCAGGCCTGTAGATGTCTATTAGCCTGCTCCTGGACCATCTCCACAGAATTATCCAACAGAATTCAAATGTCATCTGCTGCTGGCAGCAGTCCCAGATGCCAGGAAGCAAATGCTCAAGCTATCCCACAGAGGGAATGCAGTCCAGAGGGATGGATGGCTCAGGCTCTGAGTCAGCCCAGAGCCTACACAGATGTCCCCACACACAGCTCTGAAACACTGTCTCAAACATCAAGGGGAAAAAAAAAATCTGCTTTTTACATTAAAAGGAAAGAAAATCTGGAGTGTAGCAGTTTATTGCTTAAGTTTCACTTGTGCAGAATAAATTCAAATAAATGCTTTTGGGTTTTTGTAAAGGAATGGCCTCTGGGACTAAGCAAACTTCAAAGAAGAGAAAGGTAACAGATCTTTGTTCCTCAGACTCTTTTCAGTTTTTATATCTGTACTTAAAACTTACAACTGAAACAAAGTTAATAAATGTAATTTATATATAGATCTCATTTAGCAAAATTAGTCTGTTAAACCCATTTCCATTCAACCATAGTGATGGGGAAAAGTTTAAAGATGTCTGTGATGACTGCAGGGAAAAAAAAAGTTTAGATTGGGTTCTTACCTTATTTAGTGACTCTGTTATTACTGTTGTTCCAGCACTACTTTGTTAGTACTGTTGTGAACAGGGATAATAGGTGCAGGAATATCCAGCTCAGGGGCATCAAAAAAGTATGCCTGCATTATCAGAGGAAAAAACTATTTAGAGAGAAACATACAGTGCTGCCTCATCCCAGCTCTTTCTTTCCACACCCATCAAACACAGGTACAAACACAGCACTGAAATGGCAAATTTGAATATTTTTCTGGTTTTATCAGCTTAGAAATGGTCAATTAAAATGGTGCTCTGAACTGTACTTTAAAATTTAACTGTTAGGAGCCAAGGCCTTTGAAAAAGACCTTTACTGGAAAGGGCTGGATTTCAGATCCAGGGAGAGTTGTGTTTTGCTGTTGCCTCCCTGCACACTGAGCTGTGGGGAACCAGATCTGTCTGCTCTGGAAGCTGTGGAAACTGAGGCCCGGCTGACAGCCTTCTACCCACTTCAATAAGGAAACAAATAATTTAATATAATAATAATTTCAGTGGCCTCGGGGTCTTCTGTTTTCTAACACTTACTGTGTATGAAAACATAAACCTGCTAAAACTCATAAGCACGTGGTTTTTATTGAACATTTAATCCTCCTAAAGGACTAAGCATAGAACTCATTGGAATAAAGTACAACTGGATACTATAAAGATTAATGCTTTGATGATACTAGGATGAATTCCAGGTAAATTCAAGACTGTCCTGTGGAACTTGGACTTGATGACCCTAATGGGTCCCCTCCAACTTGGGAGATATTCTATGACTCCATAATTGATTATTGAATTTATTACCAGCACTGTCAGGGTCACACTGGCATCAATTTCTTCTACCTTTAAAAAAGCTGAAATTTTTACATTGGAGGTTTCCCAGTGACCAGCCAATCCTTCCTGTCCCATAACCTGCCACCTGTCCTAGGAAATTAGGGAAAAGGAATGGCAGTGTCCCACCAAACAGCCAACAGCCAGCAGGGCGTGCAGCAGCAGGATGGTGGCCACAGTGGCCACTGCGATCCGGCGGTTGTCGTCACGGACCGCGGGCCAGAAGGTCATGACCAGCACAGAGCCCGAGAGGCACAGCGAGAACACCACCAGCACCCAGCGCACCACCTTCTGGGGGATGATCCACAACATCTGCAAAAGGCACGAAAAGGCTTTGGCTGGCACCTCTCTGTTACTGGAGGAAAGAGTAAGAGCAGTGATCTAGCTTTACTCCCAGACACAAGAGTGAATCCCAAGTTGTGCCACTCCCTCCAAGGCCTGTCCCGTGCCAGGGAAATTTGTCCTTGGAACCATCAGCATTGCTGTCCTGCACAGATATCTGTTCCTTGGGGACACAAACATCCTGATCCTGAGGCTGCCTCGGGCTGCCTGCCAGGCTCACCAGCAGCACCTTGCTTGGTTTTGCTGCCTCTGGGGAAATGATATGTCCTGGGCTTTTCCAGCACCCACAAGACACCTTTACACTAGACAAACTTCAAGAAAAAGAGCAAAAGATTATCCCAGTGTCCAAAATTTCGACAAATATCAACAATACTATAAGAAACAGCAAATCTCAAGCAGGAAAAGTGAGAGGGGCACATTTTAGCAATACATACCGCTGTGGGAATGTAAATGAAGAGGGAGTAGCCATACACACACACTATCTCCAGGAATGAGTAGGAGACAATGTTCATGACTTTACTGTTCCTCCACATCAGGAATCCCCAGAGAGCAAGGGGAACAAGCCAAGCATATGCATAAATCGTTGTAGCTGCTATGGACACTGGAAACACAACAAAAGGTTTAATGTTCAACTTTGAATTCTGCCACAATCAAGAGTGTAGAAGCATTCAGCATGAAAACTAGAAAGCTTTATGTGAAGGTACTTCCAAAAGATGAAGTTTGAATTTTTAATAAACTGAGAATTTTGCACTTATATCTAGTTTACACCCAGTACTCTGCCAGAACTTCAAGTTAGTTTAAAAGTAAAGACTTCTGAAAAAAATCTCTAGGTAATTTCAATTTCTTTATTACACCCGTGTACAAAATGGTTTCAGTTGGAAAGGAAAGGCCACAGAGGCAGGAAAAACTTAGTTAAAAATAGAAATTCAGCTACTAATAGCTAGTAGTGTCAAATCTGAAATAATTCAAGTGACTGCATTCCCAAGAGGCAACATTATTCCCAGTACACTAAGGATTTGGAAACAAAGAGAAGCTGTGTTCCTCTGCAGGGACAGCAGCCTCCCTCATTACACAAAGACAGATGCAGACAAACTGTCTCCTCACTCTAGTTCTTTGGGAACAAATCAGTTGATCATATTTAGCTTATTTTTGAATTTGCCACAAGGTAACAACTTCCAGCCCTTGGTAGATGATATGAGTGACAATCTGATCTGCGATTTTCTGCTTGAGGCCTGCAGGCTCCTGGGAGGCCACAGGCCCAGGAAGGCTCCCACCAAAGCACCACAGAGGCCAGTGCTGGGCTTTCACTCTCTGTACAAGGAGACATCCACTAAGGCTAGAAAATAACTATTACTCCTGCTTGCTCTTCAAAAACCCTGAAACTAGTTCATGCTCTGAAGAAACAGGGTTCTGCCAGTCACAGCCCATTTTAAGGGCTTGCTTCACATGTCTAAAAATGTAAAGACAGCAATCAATCAAAAGACTTTGCTAAGTCAAAGCTATGACCTGGTTTTATATTACTTAATTTGCACATTGAAAAAAAGATAAAAAAACCACAAAAACAAAACAAAACAAAAAACAAACAAAACAAAAACAAAAAAAAAAAGAAAAACCACACAAATGACTACTTACAAACCTTTTCTGAACTCAGGCACATAGTGGTAAGTTGGTTTGCCCAGATGGATGAAGAAATTTGAGAGATTGCCACTAACAGCAATGGTGAACACGAGTGTAGCACATATCCAAAATGGACCTTTAAAAGGAAACAAAATCAATAGCACCTCCTCTGCTCTCTTGCTTTCTCAGGCCAGCAAGTAAAATGAAATACAGACACAAAATATTTAGCACAGAAAATAACTTCTCCCACCTCATACCTACCATAAAGGTCGGGATTGCTGCGGATATACAGCCTTACAAAGTTCTTCCCAGGGACTGGGAACACCGACCCTTTGATTCTGTCCAGGACCTATGAAACATAAGGATTTGTCTGACTGACAATGCAAGAAGGAAAATACCTCAATGGATAAGGCATAATTCAGACAACAGTTCTCCTCTGGAGCAGAGTATTAACCTGGTATGTGTCCACATCGAAGAAGGTCTGGTAGTACTCAAAAGTCCAGAAAGGGGCACTTTTCTTCTGTCCTGCAAGCAGCTGGATGGTGGGAAAGACAACATGGAAAGTGTTACAAGCACACGATTTATGCATTACTAGCTCATTTACACAGAAGTCACGTGATTTTGGTACCCAAACTGAAAACAAACTGAACAGGGTAGTGCTTCCTATGGATTATGTAATGATTTCCCTTTCCCCCTCCAATAGCGGTTGGCAGCCAGTCTGCTATCTCCCTGTAGGCAGAATCATGGCCTGAGGTTATAAAGAACAGCCTGTTACTACCTGCTGCCACATCATCTGGAACACACACCCTCATCACCATGACAAGTTCCCTTTGCTGTCAGAACCATAAAGTGGCCTGTGATTGAAGGGACCTTAAAGATCATCTCACTCTAACCCCTGCCATGGGCAGGGACACCTTCCACCATCCCAGGTTACTCCAAACCCCATCCAGCCTGGCCTTGAACACTTCCAGGGATGGGGCAGCCTCTGGGCAACTGTGCCAGGGCCTCACCACCCTCACAGGAAAGAATTTCTTCCTAATATCCAATCTAAACCTCTTTTCTCTAAGTCTGAATCCATTCCCCCTTGTCCTGCTCTCTACATGCTCTTGTAAGAAGCCCCTCTCCATCCTTCTCACAGGGCTGAGAGCATTACCTCTGTTTTATCGGAGTCATCAGTGCCCAGTAACTCATCATCCTCTTCCCTGCCTGGCTCCTGCAGGCGGCTGTGCTGATTCTTGGGGATTTCGACTGGCTCATCGATGCTTATGGTGGTGGCATCAGGATTTGCTGCAAGCAAATTAGCTGCATCGTCAAATTCTGCAAATAAGTACATTACAGGACAGGCAATGATCAAGATGCTTAAGTTTTTATTCTCGTGGCTCAAATAAACACATAAAAACCCTGAAACAGGATAACCATTATCTTAGGCATGTTGGGTATGATCTGTTTCCTAAAGCCCAAACTGACACGGATCAAGCTGAACATTTAGCCAGTCAATAAAGTGTGAGTCTGCTTTTCCTGCCAATCTGCCTGCAGGATTTTACAGTGGCACCACCGGAGCCTGCCTTCCTGCCCTGCCAACAGCCCCGCAGGCCTCTCCCGCCGGAGAAATGGGTACTTTTAATATTCTCCCAAAATTGACACGAAAATTTTAATTAACAACTAAAGAAGTCTGAAACCGGGGCCTTTTGAAGGTTACAGAGTGCTCTGTCGCTTTCCAGCTGTCACTTGTTACCACGACGGATTTCAGTCCACGATTTCAGTCAACACCCGTTACATTTTTTTAGCTCGCCAACAGCACAATTTCACCTCAGAAAATTCAGGATACCTGACCCCATCCCGACCCCACAAGCAAAACTCCCGGGACGTTTTTATTCCGCGAACGCTCAGAAACGCTCCCCAAGCCTCCAGGGCCTGACGGCCCCCACAGCTGGGGCCCAGCCCCGCGCCCGCACCTCCGACATGGCTTTTACCTTGGAATTTGAGGTCGTCCGCCGTCGCCATTCATCCACCTGGATGAAGATCAGCTCCCCGGGGCTCGACCCTCCTGCAAGAGGACAGGGGCAGCGCTGGGGCGGGCCCGGTGCCCCGCTCTGTGCCAGCGCTGCCGCGGCCGCGCCCCCCGAGCCCCACAGTCCGCCCGTGCCCCGCACCTCGGCACCGCCACGGCCCCGCACCCGCCGCTCCGCTCCCTTAAAGGCGCCGAGGCCGCCGCGCGGCCTCAGCCAATCAGCGGCGCCGCCGGGCCCCTCTGCCCCCCGCCCCTCGGGGCGCAACAGCTCCGCCGGCGACGTGCCTGGCACCGACCAATCAGAGCCCGCGCGGCGCTTCCGCGTTCGCGCTCCCCCCGCCCCCTTAAAGGGCCCTCGGCAGCTCGAGCGCGGCTGGTCAGGTGTGGCGGCGGCTGCCGTCTGTGAGCGTCCGCGCACGAATATGCACGGACTGTAGATAAACTGTTATAAACGTACAGTGCGTGTTTTGGTAACTGAGAGTTTTATCAGAGAAGTACGGTTTGGGTTGGAAGGGACATTAAAGCTCATCTCATGTCAACTCCCTGCTACAGGCAGGGACACCTCTCACTGTTGCAGGGTGCTCCAAGCCCTGCCCAACCTGGCCTCGGACACTTCCAGGGATGGGGCAGCCATAGCTTCTCTGGGAAACCTGAGCCAGGAGAGAATTTCTTCCTCATATCTACTCTAACCTGCCGTTTGTTGGTTTGAAGCCATTCCCCCTTGTCCTGTCACTGCAGGCCCCTGTCAATAGCCTCTCTCCATTCGTCTTGTCTCTCTTCCGGTGCTGGAAGGCCACAGTTAGGTNCCCTGGAGTGTAGCAGAGCCCCAGAGCAGGCAAAGCAGGAGGAATAGGGCACTGTTTGCACAGCATCTGCAGCACCCCAAGGCCTCAAGTACCAGCACCTTAGTCTTTACTCTGGGATTCAGGGAGAACACCCTGATCCAGCTCCCCTCATTTGTAAAACACAGACCACATTTGTGGATAAGCCTCACAGCTCTGCAGTGAGGAGCACACACCCACCCTGGCTGCATCACCCTTGATGCCTTTGGTGCAGCTGGAGGGAGCTTGGCTGACAGGATCCTGCAGGGGGAGGACAGTGTGCAAGGCAAAGCAGAAACTCAACCAAACTCGTGAACCTTTTCCCTC
This sequence comes from Toxostoma redivivum, assembly GCA_013397375.1. Classification (NCBI taxonomy): domain Eukaryota; kingdom Metazoa; phylum Chordata; class Aves; order Passeriformes; family Mimidae; genus Toxostoma; species Toxostoma redivivum. Next base: position 32,663 of record VXBI01012868.1, read on the forward strand.
CCCCTCACACTTTACCTTTGCCCCTGTCTTGCATTGTGCTCCCATCCGAGCGGCCAGACCTCTCCACCACAATGCTGGGCATGAGGGTGTTCCTACAGAAAATCCTGATTCTTCTGCAGGTTACTCTGTCTGTTGTTATTGGCAAAACACTGATGATACTGTTCCCCAATGCCATGAAAAGGTACATCCTAAAGATGGGCGAAAAGAGCAGAATGAACCAGAATCCAAAGTTCAGCTATGAAAACTGGGGCCCGACTTTTTTCAGCTTCAAGTATTTGCAGTTTGTGCTGAAGGTGAAGTGTAAGAGGCTGGAGGATGAAGCCTACGAGGGACACCCTGCTCCCAACACGCCAGTGGTGACCCTCGATGGGGAAGTTTGTCACCTCCTGGATTTCATGGAAGGTCAGTAATTAAGCCATGTAGCTGGGTTGGGTTTGCTGAGAGCATAAATGAGGAGATGCTGCTGAGGGAACAGGGACAGGCAGCTGGCACCTGAGTACATCATGTGCATAGCACCAGCACTCACCTGCTGGAGAAGATGCAGCACATTTACTCCAGTTGCTTCTTGATTTTCAGAAATAACCTGCATTTATCACCCTGTCTGTGCTATCCCTTCACACCACTGAGCTTTTGCAAGAGCTGGCTCTGCCTGGAAACACTTTTTGCTGAAAGCCAAGGTAATAATTTGTTTTAGGGAGAGAAGGCCCAAAACTGAACTGTGTTCAACGAATTCTGAGTGTTGGCCATCATTCCCTGTCCATACAGAAAATTCCACACCAGCTCCCTTAGCTAGCCTAAAGCCTAGAAAGCACACGGTGGGTTTTTCCAGATCCAAAGTGGCTGGGAATAAAGCAGATGTAGCTGCTTTGTACTTTGCCCGCTGCCTCCCACTGAGATCTCGGCAGAACGTGGAATTAATCATTAAGCTGCAGCCTCCATCCCCACGGGAGGGATTACATTCATCTCTCACTCTGCATTCCTAATTATATATAGATATTTATGTAGAAAATGGGCTGCAAATTTGAAGAGATACACAGTATCTACAGGAAGGTACCACTGTTATTTAATTCTTTAGGATGTGGATCTATGTCAGCAGCAGCTTTTAAATTAAGCCATGCCAAAAAGATCTTGAACAAATTTCATGGCATTTAGCATAACCAGACTAAAAGAGATGCTAAAAAATCCTGCAAACTCTCTTAAATCAAGACCTTGCAAACAGATGCCAACATCAACACAATACTGTGTTAATTTGTAAGCAACTGCAGATACTTTTGCCAGTGTAAGGTTAATTTAATAATAATATATAACCAGAGTTCTGTTTGGACAGGAAATTGCAGAAATACATTGAAAGCATGAAAGCCTGTGATGCATGACTAAAAAGTCTGCAGTTTCCCCTCAGCTCAGCTGGAACTGACACATCTAAAAAAAATCTGGACATGAAAAGGCACTAGGACTCTGTCCTCAATGCCCACCCCTGAACCTCTGTCCCTGGATAACCTTGCAGAAGGCCATGTTTAGTATTTTGGAAGCTGCTCCATACTAAGGAACTCAGGGAGGCTGAGATCCCCATTTTGGATTAGTTCCCTATCCCAAAAATGTTGGTAACTTGCGGATTGGCTCTTGTGATGAGAAAAAGTGAAGCTGTGTGACTGCAGGGTGCCTCCTGCCTGTACTGGGCAGGGCTCCCTCAGATAAACTCCTTGCTGGATGCAGCAGAGCCAGGCTAGGAAAAACACCTTTATGCCTGCTTTGCAGAGATGCAGAGGTTCTGCTGCTGATTTTAATGACCTAGGAGAAGTTTATGAAGTGACTTAAGTGTTGTCCAGGAATCTCTGCACCACAGGCTCAGTTCAGTGTATTTAATCCTGTCCTTCCTCTCTTCCATTAACCACAAAATTTTTTCTTTTTTTTTTTTTTCTCCCAGCTAACCGACCTTTAATCCTGAATTTTGGAAGTTGCACCTGACCTTCATTTATGCTAAAATTTGATGAGTTCAACAAGCTCATCAAAGATTTCAGCTCAATAGCAGATTTCCTTATCATCTACATTGAGGAAGCTCACGCAGTAGGTACAGTACAAACACCACAGTGATGCCAACCACAGCTGCAAATGTGTCACTTCCTTTAGGGAAAAAAAAGTGTGCTAGTAAAGGAGGGGGCTGCAAACAGGAGAGAAATCTTCAAATCAAGTGGCAACACCACATCTAGGCAGCAGTTTGTGTCCCTAATTCTCCTTAGATTCTACTTACACTTCTGACTTTGCACAGAGTTACTGATGTGAAGGACATAGTTGTATCTTTTTAAAAATTGCTTCTCAATGTTAGTACAGCTCCTTTTGGAAAGAAGAATAAGAGACCTTTCATAGAACAAAAGTGTACAATATGCTATGTGTTATGCATTAACAGAAAAAATATTTAGTTTTTAGTATTTTCCAAGAAAAGGATGCAGACTACAATTTGAAAAATTTAGCAAGCAAACAAACCACACTTGTTTATCTACAATGGAGTCTAAGTAACATGTTGGCACTGGTTTTATCCCAGGATTAAAGGTTTTTCTAAAACCTTACATTTATAGTTTTCTAGCAATATGCCATTTTCAGCAACTGAGAATCAGAAAATGACTAAGTCATCAAACCATTTTACTAGTTTCTACTTTACTGGGAGTTGTGTGCAAATGTTTGTTTGCATAACTCTGAACAACAGAGGTGTGTCCTGGCTCACATCTCGCTTCTCACAGACCTGTAATTTTGGTTTATAGGCTTAATGAGTACAATCAAGCAGAATGAACAGCGCTGACAAACCTTACCTAAACAGAATACATGTTCTCCACCTGGTGTCTTTCTAGGGTTGATTTATGTGGGAAAATTTCAGCTAAAATCCATCAAATATTGCTGAATCCAGGGCAAGAGGAAAATACTCTTTGATGACATTAAAGGGGGAAAAAATAGACCTTGGGACCACTTATTGGAAAGCTCTAGTGTTGCCATATTTTGAGGAGAGTTTTCATTTCATGGCAGGTTTTGATGTTAGGAATAAACTGCAAAATTCTTTTAACCTAGTCTTGGGATATGACACACAGTACATGTCCACCCTTGCACCTATTCAAAACCTTCATTGCTAAATCCCTTCCTCATTTGTTTTAGATGGATGGGCTTTTAAAAACAATGTCATTATTAAAAATCACAGAAGCCTTGAAGATCGAAAAATCGCAGCAGAATTTCTTCAGAAAAATCACCCTCTATGTCCAGTGGTTTTAGACACTATGGAAAACCTGAGCAGTTCAAAATATGCTGCACTGCCAGAACGACTCTACCTGCTTCAAGGAGGGAAGGTCATCTACAAGGTAAAAATATCAGTAGCAATGAGCACAGTATACAGAGTTTTTTAAATTTCAAGGTAACTTGAGACTGCTTTGCATTTAACAGTCCGTATTTAATTCAGTTTGAGAGCTAAACATTTCACACTGCACTGTAAATGTGCAGAGAAATGAACACGCAGCAAAACCAGTCTGGGCCTTTATAATGTACATATTTGATGTACACCTCAGTCTTGCTCAAATATTTATCTTTTGGCTCACTAGCAACCCGAGGTACATCTAAGCTGTGAGATCCAGGAACACTTCAGACCTCCAGGATCCAGCCATTGGCTCTGTCCCAGTGGCACAGCGGGTGTAACCAGTGCATAAGCATCTCCCACTGGATGGCTCCAGCGGAAACGGAAAGGAAGCCCAAGGCACACCTGCCCACAGTTCTGCTGCAGCTGCTGTGCTCTGAAGGATTTCTGCTCTGTCAGCTTGAGTATCACTGTGTCATTTTATTGTCTCTGCAGGGAGGAGTGGGGCCTTGGAATTACCACCCCCAGGAAATACGTGCCATCCTGGAAAAAATGAAATAGAGAAAGAGGACTTCAAAGTAAAAACTATTTGGATAAAGAAGTTCAAAAATAATTTGTCACAGACCTAAGTCTAAGGAACAGAAAAATTTGAAAAACAGCCATAGAGACAAGAAAAGAAGAATGTTGTATATGCATGTAAGGAGCATCTGGAATGAGGTTCATTATGTTGGTCTAGAAGCTTTCAGGTGTCATCCCTACAACACCAACTACTGTTCTATAGTAACTTACTACTCTTATACCACATGCAGTAGTGTGGGAGCTGGGTCCACTGAGCTCCAGATACCAACACTTACACTTGTAAGGAATATCCTGCAGAATAAACTTCAGGGTGGTGACATTTGCACGAGTCCACTAGCATGCAAAGCAACTGATTTCCCATTACTATACACATTGCACTTGTATATATAAAATATTCCCTTTCACTGACTTCAGAAGGCTTCTGAGCAAGACAATCTCTATCAACATCTGTTTCCATGAGTATTTGTTATGATGGTCCCAGCATAAAGCACTGGTGGCTGTGACCTGATTCTAGAAAATATTCATAGAAACAAGGGATTGATCTAGAATTATTAAAAGTCTATCAAGGCACTTAATTTTGCTTTGGATTATTTCCCTTCCTGCCCTGCCTCTCTCCCCTGGGGTACTTCTAAGCATTAGCAGATATTTATATTCATTCTAATAATCTCTGAGTTTGAGCTGATCAGAAAGTTACTAATTTAATGACTTTTAAAGGACTTGTTTGACAGTAGGAAGTAATACATCCCACTTAAGTAGCTCACAGGTTTTTTTATATTTAACTCAGAGTGCAAGGAAACATTTTACAGGAAATTGAATTTTAATTCATGTATAATGTAAACCTGATATAAACATACTACTTTAAATGGACTCAGTTACGCTCAGGTCTTCTGGGCTGACAGTTTAGGTTACAAAATGAGAAAGCTGTTACTACAATTAACAACAGCACTTGTTGTGATTGGACTTGATGATCTTAGAAGTCTTTTCCAACCTAAATCATTCTGTAGCCTCCTCTATTCCATACATTAAACCAGCAGGGAATACATACCACATCCAGACCTTCAAAAACCACTTTAATACAAGGTTCTAATAATAAACATTCTCTGCAGCGCAGCTATCAAAGCGTAGCTTCCTTAAAAAAAAATAAAACAGAGGCCCAAATTTAAACTGGGCTCAAGTGTGCTCTGCTGTGCCCTCTGCCATCACCCGGTGCACTGACACAAAATGATCAAAGGCAGATTTGATGATGAAACGCAAGTAAGTGGCTTCAAACTCAGGAAGCTGCAGAAGGAATAAAAATCATGTTATTGCATTCTCTGAGGTAACAGAACTACCAAACCACATTTGCAGAAGTTTGTTAAACACAAGGACCAGGATATTTCAGTGTCTGTTTTTTGAATTGCACATAAATCAAGTTCTTTGACCTGCAATTCAAAAAAATCTCATCACCTCCTGAATTCTGCAGCCTTAAAGGCAGCAATTGAAGGAGGGAAGATTGCCACACTTCTGGAAAGGGCCCTTGCACCTCATTAGGAGCACTAGGCAGGTGCAATTTCATAGCATAATCTACAGAGGAGCAGCTGGGAAGTGCAATTTCACACCACAATCTACAAATCCCTCTCTTTAACACCTACCGAGCAAAAATTGTAAATAAAGACATTTGGGTTTTTATGGTTTCTCCCCACTTAGTCCAGACAACACATTTCATGAACCACTAATGATGTGCACTGTAAATACTCACTGGAAATTCTTCCATTTGGAGCTGTCCTTCTCTGTGCTGCAAATCTAGAAAACATATTTTAAGGTAAATAAGGAAGAATAATGTGCAGTGCTGTGAAGTTTCCACTGGACTCAGAGTTCAAGTGAGTTTAAGGACTATGAATTTACACTGCATATAGACATTGTTCTTTTTTATTTTACAGGTGATTTAAGAGAATACTTTCTTGCAATATCCCAGTGTGTGTATATATATGTCCCACTCATTACAGTGTTATAAAAGGTCACCCAAGAGGCACTAAAAAAAGCCAATCCCCAAACCAAACAATGCAGGAAATGGCATTCTATTATACTATGTAAGCCTGTTTTTAATTTTTGGAACATAAAGTGCACAAGTAGTGCTTTTAGCCCTTATACAGCATTTTACTCTCCAAACTGCTGCAAAGACCAGCAGTGTTAACAAAATTCACTTAAACGTGACTATTACACTAATGTCTAATAACATAATCATCAGGCCACACTTTACTCAACAAATAGATGAGGGGTTACAGTGATCCACTGAAAAAGAACATTGTTCCCACAAAACCCCACAAATTCAGTCTTACCTTTTTCAACGCACTGTTGAAAACCCACAGGGTCTTTGGATGTACTTCTTTCAATCCTTAAGGTCCGCACTAAAATATACATAAAATTTAAGTATCAACACAAGTTCTGATTCTTTATTGATACTGATATTTACTCCATCACTTTACAACCAACAAAGCACTTTCAGAGAATTAACTAATTTATTTTTTCCTAAGTTATGGGCATTGTGGATATGAAGGATGATTACATTGTGAAAATGAATCTTTACACAAAATTAAATCTTTATGGGAAGTTAAATACTTATGAATCTGTTAAAATGACTATATACTGACACTAGTATGGGAACTTTCATTAAGGCACAGATACACATTTTAATATAGTACATATTACCTACTGCAAGACACAAAGCCTTACCCAAATAACACTGGATGGCGACTTTGCTGATTTTTACACGTTTGGGAAAACCAATTATCAATTCCTGTGGGAACATGCCTGTCGTCGTCCAAAATGTTTTGGAATTTCTGTAGAGAGAACAGGACAAAACCCTCAACTGCAGCTTTCCATCTATAAACATTTGGAATGAAATTTATCACAAAAAAAGTATGCGAATTTGAATATGTGAAAAATGTGTGGAGGGGAAAGGAAGGGGAAAAGCGGACGGGGAAAGGTGTGGAAAAACAGGGGGATGGTGAGGAAGGGAAGGAGAGGGACGAAAACGAGAAGGGGAAAGAGGGGAGAAAGGAAGGGGGAAGAGTTTTTATTTGGGGTATTTTCAGCAGTGCCCTGTACAGCGACGGGGCAGCTCTGTGGAGGCATTGACATCTCGCCGAGCGGGCTCTGTGCCCGGGCGGCCCCTCACGGCACCGCGCCATGGCGGTGGGCCCTGAGCACTCCCACCCTGAGGCGACTCCGGCGT
>VXBI01012868.1:40862-67271 GCA_013397375.1 Toxostoma redivivum
CCGGGGGGATCGGGGAATGAGCGGGATTGTGGCCTCCCTGCGCGGCCGGGGACCCTTCCCCCTGTGCCTCCTGCCCTTGTGCCCCTGCCCCTTTGCCCCTTGCCCCTGGCGCCCCTCGGGGCTGTGCCCGCTTACGGCGCGCTCACCCCCGGGCACAACCCGATCCCTTCACCGACCCTTCCCAGCGGAGCCCCTGAGACCGCTCCGGGTTGGACGCGATCCCTTCGCACTCGCCTCCCCATCCCTTCCGTACCCCCGGCTCCCCTCGGGCAGGGCCCGACCTCCTCTCGCCCCGCAGGACCCGATCCCCAGGCCCGCAGGGCAGGAGCTGAGGGGATTCTGTCCCTGCCCTGCCCCTCGCCATGGCAGCCCTGAGATCTCCTGCCCCCGCTCACGAACCCGGCACCGGAGCGGGAAGGGGCACCGGGAGATGCCCACCCTCCCAGGGAGGGAGGTTCCAGCAGGCTCCATTGCCCAGCTGCAGTCAGACATGTGCCCTCCTCCTCCTCTTCCTTCTCCTGCCTGCAGCAGAGCCAGGCCTGGTTGTGGGGGCACTTCCCACTCAACCCCAGCCCCTCTCCCGCTGCCCCTATCTCCATCCTGGGGCTCTCAGCCAGACCCGAGTGGGGTCCAGTTCCCACTCGGATGGGCTGTGTGGTTGGGTGGCAGGCAGCTCACACCCCTGCTCCACACAGCCTGTCCCTCCTGGCACCGCAGGGCTACGTGGCCATGCTCGGGGCTCTAAGGGGAGCTGCCAGCTTTGGGGACCTCCCTGGGTCATGTTTTCCTCTGTGGCTGTTCTTCACCTGTCTGTGATTTGTTTNCGGCGGGGTGCTCAGCATCGCTGGACGTGGCCAGAACCAGGGCGGCCCCCGCCGAGCTCCGGCACCAGTCTCTCATTGCTCACGGCGGGACTTGCCCCTCCCGGGCAACGCCGGCAGCTACCCCCCACGGCCGCTGCCGGTGCCGGAGCTGCGGGAAGCCGGGATCGCCCTTGGCAGGGCGGGGCAAANCCTCGCCATGGCAGCCCTGAGATCTCCTGCCCCCGCTCACGAACCCGGCACCGGAGCGGGAAGGGGCACCGGGAGATGCCCACCCTCCCAGGGAGGGAGGTTCCAGCAGGCTCCATTGCCCAGCTGCAGTCAGACATGTGCCCTCCTCCTCCTCTTCCTTCTCCTGCCTGCAGCAGAGCCAGGCCTGGTTGTGGGGGCACTTCCCACTCAACCCCAGCCCCTCTCCCGCTGCCCCTATCTCCATCCTGGGGCTCTCAGCCAGACCCGAGTGGGGTCCAGTTCCCACTCGGATGGGCTGTGTGGTTGGGTGGCAGGCAGCTCACACCCCTGCTCCACACAGCCTGTCCCTCCTGGCACCGCAGGGCTACGTGGCCATGCTCGGGGCTCTAAGGGGAGCTGCCAGCTTTGGGGACCTCCCTGGGTCATGTTTTCCTCTGTGGCTGTTCTTCACCTGTCTGTGATTTGTTTTTGCAGAGCTGGTCGAGGGGAATGTCGTACTGTCTCCACTCAGAAAGCCATTTGGATACTGGGCCAATATACGTGCGTGAAAATGGGAAGCTGCACGTGGTAAATCGGGGTGCAGGCGGCGTACAGAATGTCAGTCCCAAAGCAAGACCTTTTAGTCTGTTTTCCAGAAGTTTTTCAGTGGAGCTTTGCATGAACAGGGAGGATGATAGGGCAAGGAGGCAGAGGACTGATCATTTCATCTTCACGTACACTAAGGAGGGGAACCTCCGCTACTCGGCCAAGTCCCTCTTCAGCCTAGTGCTGGGTTACATTTCTGACAATGTTGATCACATTGACTCGTTGGTTGGTTTCCCAGAACAGATTGCTGAAAAGCTCTTTTCAGCAGCAGAAGCAAGACAAAAGTTCACAGAGCCAGTGACAGGACTGAGAGCTCTGCAGAAGTTCACTGAAGCCTATGGCAGTTTGGTGCTGTGCTCGCTGTGCTTGCGGAACAGGTAAGTGTGTCCCCTAACAAATCTTGTCATCTGCTTGGGCTTTCTGCTAGCACACTTCGAGCGTCCCCTAAATTAAATTAAATAAAAATACATTTTGGGCTTATAACACCACCTAATTTTAATGAAATGCCCTGAGCCTTATCTGATTCTTGTGTTTGCTGCCTCTTGTCCCATCCCTTTCCTACAAGTGCAGCTGCAGGTTTCATTTTAAGATACAAATCGTTAATAGAGGTAACAGACTACATCTGTTTTAACCAACATGGATCATATGTGGAGGATTAAACCTGCAACTATTTTTTAACAATAATAATCAGCACTTCCATGGAAATCTTTGTGCTTAGTGCCTTCTAAGGCATTTCATGGGATGTTTCTGTAATTGCTGTTTAAAAGCTTTTCGACACGCTTAGCTGACTGTACAGATAAAATACACCCTTGCAAATCGTTCAGGTTTACTAACTATGAGCTTTCTGTCACGTCTCATTTTGGGGGCTCAGAAGAAGATACAGACTTGTGGGTAAGTTGCAAGCTTTGAAATCAGTCAGGTTTTACCTTAATTTATTGTTGTTGCCACTCCCGTATTGAATGTACTTTAACAAGGCCCTGATTACAGTCCAGCACTAGTTTTTCCATCTTCTCAATGCCCACATCTTTCACTGAAAGAGTCTTGCCAAGTTTAAAACTGGATTATGTTTTTAAAGCCTTGCTCCTACTGAAGTCTTTCCCAGTAATAGAACCCGTCTCTTCCATCTCTACACTTGAAAAAGGGATGGTTTATCCAGTTTAAAATCAAAGTACTGGCATATTCATCTGAAGTGCCAAGGGTGTTCTGAGCACAGTAGGAATGTTTGAGTAGAAGTCAATTATCCTTTGTTTTATCCTTTAAACCTACTCCCTTTTTATCTCTAGCACAGATAATTTTATGGGTTTAATTTGGAAATTAAGCTACTTCTGGCATCTTTTGCCATTACAGAAAGCTGAGTTAAGTATCAAGTCTTTGAAATCCAGGAAGTAAGGCATTAAGGCATTTTCTGATGAATTTTATTTCTAAAAGAGCCCACTCTCCTCTCCAGAACCCCCCTGAGTTAATAATCTCTCTCAAGAACTGGCTCGTGCTCTGATTGTATGTTGCGCTTTTTGCAGAGCCAAATTGCACAGGAAAAGGGCGTGAGGGGTGGTTTGATGGGTAAAATTACACTGGGAGGATATTAAGGTCCTCCTATTTGCATGAACAAAGAGGTGTTCCTGGAGGGATCAAATTAACAATCACCCCAATTTATGCAGTGAAGATGCTGACCTCAGGGTGTGTCTTGCCATGGGGAATACGAGGTAAATTCAGGAGAGATCAGTGAATTTGGAGTTTGTCTTGCCACAGGGACAGCAAGAGGTGACTGCAGGGGAGGTATTGAGGGCTACGTGCTCATTACTGCATACTCATGCCTGCCATTCTTCAGTGGTTTGTTCCCATCTCTAAACCTCCTACTGAATAGCTCCAGCACAGATGTTTGCATGGCTGCTGAGTGAATCAGAGCAGGGAAACAGCACAGCTAAAAAAAAAAACCCACTGAGTAACTGCTGCCAGGGGTGTAGCCTCAGCTCTGGCCAGTCCTGGGCTTTTAACTCCTAGTCAAGTATTTTTTTGACATACATAAAAAGTAAACTTTTGCCACTGACAAGCTATCCTATCTTATTTAAAATCCACATTTGAGGTGGATTTTAAACCTGGATGAATGTGGGTTTGTCTATACTCTTCCTAGACACTGAGGAAGAGCAGTTTGTGAAGCTGACTTACGATAAACTGGGATATTTTGTATTATCCTGAAATAATACAGCAATAATCTTTAAAGAAGCTCCTAGTAGCAATGTTTTCAGGTTGAAGCCTTGTTAGTCCAATATTTTGCATCAAATCAAAACCATGATGGTGATTTAAGACTGGGAATTCAGACATGTTGTGTGCCAGCTGCTCATAAAGAGGTACTTAGTGCAGCTGGGTAATTTCTGTCAATTTTCACATTGGTACTTAGCAGAAACGAGTGCACTGTGCTTATGACACTTGGGGATGTAGACACCTCCTTACATGCCTGAGCACTGAGGGCTTTTTTTTTTCTGTTTTTTGGCTTTGAAGATATCTGGTTATCTCTGAAAAGCTTGAAGAAATTAAGTCTTTCCGGGAGCTGACGTGTTTGGATCTCTCCTGCTGTAAACTTGGAGATGAACATGAGCTGCTGGAACACCTCACCAAAGAGGCCCTGTCTAGGTACCAATTTCTTGAGCTAAAACTGACACTTTGTTTCCTACCACTTAGCAGTTCAAAGAATCAGGCTGAGACTTTCAAGGGAAGTTTCACAGGCTGCAGAGTGTAAGGCTGAAGATTTTAGTTGTTCATAAAACCTGTTCAGGAGGTAAACAAAATACAGAATTTATTGTACACAAAGCACATACTGAATCATAAAAAGTACTAAAACTAAAAAAGATAATTTGCTCTCTCAAAGCTTTTTATACTTCTCATTGTCTGGGTAAAAAAAAGCATTTGGAACAGTTTTACATTTCCTGTTTTTAAGGGGGAACTTCATCAGCCAAATTTTTAACCAAGCTAGTGTTTTAGATGAAGATTGCTGCAAGCAGGAACTTGAATATTTGGTTAGTTAACATCTTAAAAGAATGTCCTTCTACCAAAGAATAACAAGTAGAAAATTTTGGAAACAACAGGTAGGATGACTGCTAATTAAAAATGTTATGTTACTGTAATATTTTGGTGCATTTTGCATCGAGGTTTTGTCTTGAAGTGCTCTGAAGAGAGCACTTTAGTGTGATGATTTTTCCAGAGTTTTACTAATCTGTTATAATACCTCATTATTTTATTAAAATCATTGTTGTATCACTTACCGAATCTGCCCTCTCTCATTTTGCCAAGCATTTTTTCTTAGCTTTGAGTGCATTTCAGTTTGGCAGCCTTGGTATAAGGAATTCCAGGGTATAAAGAAGCTTATTGTCTCTGTTGGCAAATGTTTGGCTCTAGGATCAGTTTGTCACTGGAGCTGTGGGAATAGCTGCTCAAGTAGTGCTTCTGTTGAGCTAGCAGAGAAATATAAAGATATTTGTTAGTCCTGCTAACCCAGCTCCTTTCTCACTGCGTTTTACAGTGAGCCTGTAGGGTTTGGCACAGGATTACCCTTCTGACACAGAGCTTTAGGACATTTTGCAAAACTGTCAGAAATAATGACCTTTAAGTACATGTTTATCTCTCTCCTGCCAGTGTGAAAAGGCTTCTCCTGAAGGACAACTCCCTGTCAGATGCCGGCCTGCGCAGGATGACAGCGCCCGTCCGTGTGCTGAAAAAGGGCCTTGAGAATCTGCTGGTGCTGGACTTGTCCTGTAAGTGCTCCGTGGGTTCATAACAGAAAGAACCTCTGTCCTTCCTGATAAAGAACTTACCCTCCTTAGCACTGAAGGAATACAATTAATTTGTTGATTCCCAGATTTCACCAGCAACCTTCCAGGAGGCACAGGGCAGACCTGAAGTCTCAGGCATTTGGTACTTACATCAATATTTTTAGTAATTTGAGAGTTGGTATTGCAAATATTTGTATTTTGATAATTAGAGAGGGAAAGTCAGTTCCAGTATTAGCTTTTGGAACAAATACTTCCTTGGTATTTTGATCATCTTTGTCCACATCATGCAATAATTAACTTTATTTGGCCTTACAGATAACCCTAAAATCACAGATGTGGGAATTGGATACCTTCTTTCTTTCAAGAAATTGAATTGTTTGGACATTTCTGGGACAGGTCTCAAGGTAAAAATCATCAGAAAAAGTTTACTGGACAAGTGTAATAAACGTTTTTGCTCTCTGACTGCATTATTTCCCCTTTTCCCAGGATGTTGATGCTGTCATAAAGCGGCTCCAAATGCAAATAGGCCTGGTTCACTCAAAAGTGCCTCTGAAAGAATTTGATCACAGTAACTGCAAAACAGAGGGATGGGCAGAGCAGGTAAGGGGAATTAAACCTATTTTACTCTCTAAAAATTTACCTTATAGAATACAAAATCAGTGAATAGAAAAGAGCAAGGGATGGAGTTGTTTCCAGTGATATTTCTGTAAATTTTACAAGACACATTTTAACTGCTTCATCTGTTTTTCCAGACAGTTCTGCAGTGGGAGCAGGCAGTTATGGAGGCCAGGAAGCCCCAGGACAACTTGAGATCCAGAGTAACAGCTCTTCACTTCTGTACGTAACTGCATGGACAGCACAGAGTTGATTTATTTTCTTTTCTACAGGAAGTATTTCCATATTATTTGGGGTTTTAGTACAAATAGCATCTCAGATGTGCAATTTCAGCCCTTTGTTTAACTGCATTACAAGGTACTTGAGCTTTTTCATTTGTTAGACTGCTGGATAATTCAAGTACAGCACATATAACAACTGAGTCTTTTCCTTAAAATTCTGAGTCCAAAACAGAAATGTATTTTTTTCCTCTGCACATTTTTAAGTTGGCTTGGCCAAAACAATTTGTACCACAACGTTAATGCATTTTACAGCATAATTCTGTTTTTCCCAAAATCTAAACTTGATTTTTTTTGCTTGTAGATGGCAAGACACGCAGAATAGAAGAAGTAGTCAAATGCACACTGGTGGAGCCAGAAACTAAAGCATCTGAAAACTTGCAGTTTTATAAGGAAAACATTCAAAATTGCCATTTACCTTCGAAAAGGGAGGTTGCAGGCAGCCACGAATTAAAGAACAATAAAAAAAGAGCTTTGGCTGAACAAGAGAGAGAAAGGACTTCCAAACAGAAGCATCTGTGCCTCACTGTGGAGGACTGGGATTTGTTAAATACCTACTGAGTCAGAAAGAAGTGGGTCTTTTGTTTGTTGTTCTCTTGCTGATGACAGGATTTGGACATATTGAGAGGGTGTGACAAAGGAAACAAGTTCTGTTAAATCTGGTTGCTGTGATATGCCTGTGGGGTAACCTGTGCTGGGGGAGGGATAGAGACAAGAAGGTTGGTAATGCTACTGTATATTTTCAATACATAATAATTTTTTCAAATAAAGTTTTTGTTGTCATCCTTAACTAACTCTTCTGATGAAGGTATTTTTCACCAAAACAGCTTGTCCTATCCCTGTTCCTCTCCTGCCTCTCCAGGAGCAGGACACAAACCACTGCAGCTCATCTGAAACGGAGCTGCACTGGGCTTGTCAAGTGCCATGGGATGTTTACAGTGCTGAAACAGAAACCTCAGCCTGAAAGCACCAGGCTGTGCTGCTGGGGCTGTGGCAGAGGGAGGGAGCACAAAGGATAAGCACAGACCATTGGGAAGGGAGGCAGAAGCAGCAACACCTCACCAACAGCCACTGCAGAAATCCAAAGTGGAACACAAGTCCCCTTTCTTTCTCATTTTCCCCAGGAAATGCGAGCTGGAATGAGGTTACTGTAGAGATTATGCTCTGCAGTTGTAATATATTCTCCCTTACAAGTAAATTCACTGCATTTGAGATCATTCTTTAGTTTAAAACGCATTTTCAGTGTGCCTGCAGTGCATTAACTGTGCTTCTCCATCTGAAAACATTGAGAAGCATTTATAATTCAAATATTAATTATGCAGATCAGCTGTAAATCACCTGGACACTCAGACCTGTTCTGTGTTGGTCTGTGCAGCTGTAATGCTGCAGGTAGCTGTTTAACATTGAATTCCTGCCCTATTTCCATCAAAACTGGCTGAGGTGCATAGTGCTCATCATTTTCCTCTCAGGCCTCATGAGGCCAAGGATTTTCTCCAGGTTTCCCCTACCAGTGCTTCTTCAGAGGGATCTTCCTTTTACACTGTTTACCATAACTCATCACCAAGAAAAGCAGCACATCCTTGGAAACCAGGCAGAGGCCAAGAAAATCAACTTCAGCTCAAAAATGCATAAAGAACAAAACCTCTTTGTCCTTTCCTTACTGCTGAATTTTTCTCAAAGGATTACACACAAACAAAACAGGCACACTTAAATTCAAACCCTACTTTCTTTTCCCAGAAACTCAAGGCTATTAATACCTTCCCCTGACAACTACATCAGCTCTCTGCTGAGACGAATAATGGCACAAATTGTGACTCAAAACAGCGGCTCAGTGGGGAGGAAGATGTGTAATCTTCCCCCTCAAGCTGCTTCTGGTGCAATTGCCACCATGGAATTTTTGGCCACCCCTTCCACCACTGAAGTATGCTGATCTGACTATGGAGAGACGCACATTTTTTTACCAATCCTATTTTTACCAATCCCATTACCTGGGCTCTGTGCTGAGGATGAGGGTTCCTGGTTTTTTGGTGGTTTTTTTTAACAGCTGATTAGTTCAATCCTTACTGCACTGGGATGACATTTTACAAGCACAGAGAAAACAAGCTGTGCTCCCTGGCCAGGCCTGGAGAGGGACAGGTGAGTAAAAGCTTTAATATTCCCCATGTAGAGTTCTGCCATCTCATTCCAGGTGAAGTGTGAGTCACAATACTGTAAAGCTATTTATAAAAAGATCTCTCAGATTTCCAGCTGTATCCCAGTGACAAATTAGAAGCAACATTCACCATTGATCTGAGTTACAGTGACAGGCAGAGCTGCAGATCACAGGACCAAGAAGAAATGAGTGAACAAGGGTTTATTTTTAAATACCTAAGACCTGGGGTGGTAATGGGAAAAAAGATCACATCATGTTTATTTTGGGCCCAGAAATTAAGAGTACTCGCTGTAAATGTGGGGGTTTCCTCAATGTTTTGGACACAGATGAGATTTTCAAAGGAGCAAAGAAAACCTCATCTTTGTTAAATTTCAGTGTTATGCCCATACCTATATCCTGAAGACTGCTTTGAAGGCTTGGCTGCCTGATCCTGCCTTGCTGGCCGAGGAACAAAACAAGCAGCAAACAGATCCAGTGTCATCCCACACCACCCTGGGAGCAGCACTTAACTTTCTGCTGCTCTCTCCACCAAGGCTGAAACTTCTTTTTCCTCCTTTCTTTGCCAGTTTCAGCGAGACCTATCCCAGCTCCCTGGCTGTTCTCAACCTGCTGCTGCAAAACTGCAGAGTCCTGAGTGAAGAGCAGGTTCTTCACATGCTGGTTCCCTGCCCTGGCTGTCAGGGACAGCTACTCTGCCACAGGGACATGATTTATCCCCCAAACCCCTGAAACTTCTTCAGTTTTTCATGTTATTACACACAGTGTCATCCCAGCACAGCATTCCCAAGGAAGTGTCAGGAGCATCATTCTCAGAAGCATCAACACAGAGCCCTCAAAGTCACTGCTGAAACCATCTGCAGAAGTGTTTTGAACACAAATAGAAGCTTCTCCTCCTGCCAGTGAGGATCAGGACCATGAAGATGTGTTGGAGGCTCACATCACATCACTGAGCTCCTGCTCCCCAGGGCAGTTCTCAGTGTCCATAGAGGAGAAACTCCTGGGCCAGGGCTGTTCCAGTGGCTGGTGAAGCATTTCCAGCACAGCATCCAGGCAGTGCTGTCCATTAAGGAAGTGTCACCTTCCCATGGCAGCAGACCCCTGGCAGCTGTCCCACAGCAGTGTCCAGCCAAGGGCTGCCACACTGCGCTGCTGGGGACGATTTGCTTGGGCTGGAGCTCCCCAAGCAGGTGGCAGGGCAGGATCCCAAGGCTCCAGGTGACGTGTGGGAAGCACTCTGCTCTCTCCCCAGCAGGGATGGGTGCCAGGATTCAGGCTGTGCAGAGGAACTCGTCGGACCAGCCCAGGCAGTGCTGGATGCCATCCCGGCACAGCCTCCTGGGGATGCAGGAGCAGAACTCATAGTGCACAGGGCTGCAGCTCCACCAATCTGGCCCACACGGGGGGCAGGCAGACACTGGGAAGGACAGAAAACAGGGAAGTGAAATGCTTCTGCTGCACTGACCCCCTCCTTCCTTCCTTACATAGGTAAAAGCCTTTCATCCCCCAGCAGAAAAGCTGCTGGTGACAACCCTGTGACGGTGACCCCACCAAAGCAGACACTGGCTTGGTGCTACTTGTGGGAGACAACCAATGTGTGACATTGCAATGATCTTCATGGCAGAGAGGCCATCCTGGAGGAAGCAACTAACTGTAATTTCCCACACACCCCCCTTTTTTTTCTTTCTTTTTTTTTCAAAAAACATGACAGTGACTTAGGAACAAATCTGCTGCTCATTTTAGCAATACTCAGCTCCTGCCCAACTTTGAGATCCACCCATCTGCTGATCAGCTACCAAAGGCCAGTTTGAATGGTTACTATTAACTACAGCCACACATCCCAATGAAACTGCTCCACATCAGCAAGCCATGGAGGAAGAGCAATATTTGGGTGCAAAAAGGTTTTTCCCCTCTCAGTTACTACCAGGCTTTGACACAGAAGCCTCTGCAGCCAGGGGACTGAGCCTGCATGGCTCATACTCACACTCTATACCAGCTATTTTGTGTTTTAGTGCTGGATGTCAGCCTCCAGGCATTTCCAGCAGTATCCATAAGCACCACACCTGTACAAGCTGTAGCAATCCATCAGCAGAAAGGACAGGAGCCAGCAGACAGACTTACAGCTCCCTGTCTCATCAGAGCAGTCCCCGCAGTCATTCATCCCGTTACACCTCTGGTCAGCATAAACCCAGGACCTGGGGCTCCTGCAGTAGAAAACCAGGTGTTCTGGGAGGCTGTGGGGCAAGTCACCTGCAAGGACACACAGGACATGGTGAACTCCCCCAGGTGCAGCCACACCAGCTAAAATGGGGATGGCCTGCAACAAAGTGCTGCCAGGACACTTCCCCTGCAGTATCAAATGAACATGGACAAATGGGGAAGCTCTGTTGTTGGATACAGAAAATCTGCCCCAGGTTTCTGCTGTATTTAGTTTTTTCCCCAGGGTGACTGAACAATAAATCACCCATGTAGGCATATAGCTTCACTGATGGAGAAAAACTACATCATGGTTTAAAAAAATCCTAGGAAGATCAGACAAGCTTGGAGTCTTTAATTCCTGGCATTCCTGCTAGGTTTTGGGCAGTGCTATCTCTCAGCTCCTGCCCTACAAAGGTTCTACCAGGCTTATCTGCTCCTGTAGGCAGCCATAAGCATGGAGCAGGATTAGAACAACCCCAGCTGCTGTCTCACAACTGGAAGATCAGTGCAGGGAGGATGCTCACAACAAAACCACTCACCACAGAGCTGCTCCTGCTCATCCTCTCCATTCCTGCAGTTGCTGATGCTGTCACAGACCGAGCTGGCTGGGGCACAGGTCACTCTGTCGTCACACAAGAAGCCTGTCTTGTTATTAGGGGCTATGCAGAGGCGGTTCACTGAGGGGAAAGCAAGAAAACCTTCATTTTCCAGCATTTTTGTGATATGAGGAATAGATCAAGGGAAGTAAAGGAGGGGGGGTTCTGAAATTAATTTTTTGTTCTGGAAATAACCAGGGGCCAGGATTAATTTCTGGTAGGTTCATGGCAGAGTCTGAAAACCACACCAATAGGTTTAAATATGACAGTGCTACCCAGAGTTATCCCAGCCCTATGGAGCAGGACAGCAGAGCCAGGGAATGGCTGGTGGCCATTTGGGCTGAGCAAAGCTGGTACAGCCCCCACCACCCTGCCCATCCCTTCCCTTCCTCCTGTCTATGATGGAGAGCACCATTAATCCCACAGTGTTGGACATGAGGGCTGTGCTCATGCAGCACCATTTCTGCCTCCCTTCCCAAAAACATAACCACTCTTGGGATACAACCTGGTGCCCGTGGCAGGAGTGCCAGAGCCAGCCACGAGGCCAGGGCAACCACGAGGACAAGCAATGCCACGACAGAGATGCAGAGGGGTCTCTGTGTGCAGCCAGTGTGGGCACCACAGGGATGGCAGCAGCCTGGGGGAGGCAAGAGAGAGAGAGATGAGGACTGAGGAAGGGTCTGGGGTGTTTCGAAGGGGAACAGTGCAGGGACACGAGGCTGACATCTTGGGGTCTCTGCATGCGAGATTGGTGGGGACTGCTGGGGGGTTAGGGGTTGATAGCTGAGTTTAAAGAGCCAAACTCCAACATTAAACCCCTCTATCCTATGTTACAATTTAAAGATGTGCCCAAAAGTATGTATTCTATCACCATCTGTTAAACCAGGTGGGGCAGTGTTCTTTATCTTTTCCACAACCCATCCTTCCTCCAGGGAGATATCTTCTGTCAATGGGCCATTGAGTCCCACTGCATGACTGATAAAATTACATCATCTCACTGGGAGATGCTCCAGCCAGGGGGAGGAGACATGCCTTTCCTCCTTAGATAAAATCTGAGATTTGGAACACCAAGGCAGCCCTTACCCACTGGTTTCTAGAGGACAAGAGCTACCAGACCTTTCTACAGGATCACTACTTCAACAAGAACACTTCATCTGGACTGCTACCACCAACCTACCTAGCGAGGTGTCAGCTTGTATTCTGACTCTGTCAGTGGTTTTCTTTTGTACTATTGCATGTATTTTATTTTTTCCCTATTGAATTTTATTTCTGACTTGGAGTCTCTTACTGGTTTTGCTTTCAAACCAGTACAACCTCCTCATGGGAAGAGCACTGGGGTTGAATGGCACAAACTCCACATCTCCATCAGAGCTCATCCTGTGGACTCAGATGCAGAAGGATGAAGGCCAAGTCCCTGCCCAGCCCTGTGCAATGGCAGTGACACTGAAACACAGGGCAGGCTGGAGTAAGGTGACCTCCTAGACCCCATAACAAAACTCCCCAAGAGCTAAGATTTCTTTTTACAGCATTTCAGGCTTTCTGCCCTAAGCAGGGCCATGGAATGAGGCTGGATTAGCAGCACAAAATGACGAGCAGGAATTGAAAAGCTGCCCTTTCCCTCCCTAACGACACCTCCAGGGCACAGCAACCTTCCAGGGACTGCAGCTTTCAGAAAGTCAGGTACATAAATCAAACCAACTGCAGAAGCCAAAGGCCAAACCCAGTCTCTCAAAACAATGGTGGCACACGAAGGAGCAACACCAGGCACCCACCCTCACCTCAGCAACCTGCACTGGAGCTTTGCCTCTAAGCCAACAGGGTGTTTTCCTCCATTCCTTCATATTCCCAATAGCAAAAAAATATTTTGGCCATCTCAGAACACATGTAACTAGTCACTTAAGACAATCCTGCCTGTATAATTGGTTTTGGTATATTTGAACTTTAAAATCTTCAGTTAGAATTTTAAAAAGCTTTCAGGAACTTAAAAGTTAGAATTGTCTTAGCTGTGCTTTGTGTTTACTTAGTTGTTTTAGTGTTCAAACTCAAGGGAAGGCACAGCCTTTGCTCAACAGCAAAAGGATCCTGGTTCCAGCAGCCTCCCCCTCTGCCATGCTCAAGGAGGAGCCAAACAAGATTTCAGCTCAGAAGAGAAATGGTGAATTACTGTCTACAAAACACCTCTGACTACAAAGCACAACAGTTACAGACTTGAGTATAAAATAATGGTGGTGATGAAATGTTGCAAGCTGATCTGCAGGCTTGCTATTTGGTTCTGTTTGATCTCACCTCGTCCTTCAGAGTATGGGCAAAATTTGCTGAAGTTTGGCTATTAAGACATATGGAAGGGCCACAGCAAGGTCATTAGGAGCCTTTCTGTGACAGACAAGGATCACCTATCATACCACTATACACGACTGCCAGCTCCAAGCCAACACAGAACAGCTGAAGTTTATTAATTTTATAGTCTGGACATTCACAACCCAGAAAGGAGGGAAAATCAGTCCAAACAGACCATAAATAGTGGTTATGTTTTATATTACATTGATGGTTTCAATTGATTTATGCTTCAATAATAGAATTCTGCATTTTATTCATTACCTCTTTGTCCAGAGAAGGACTCTGTTGAACCAGAAGTAGCTACATCACCGTTTCTCTAGAAGGAAAGGGATAAAAGGGATTTACAGAACCTCACAGCCACACAAACTTCACCTTTCTAGTTCTCACACCATCTTACCCAGGAACATACCTTGTTCTCCATTAGTGTTACATACAAGCAAAAATTCCTCGGTGAAAACATGGCCCAGCTTTAATTCCCAAAACAATCCATCACATCACCTTTTAAACCTTAATTACCCATTTGTAAAACAAGCACTAACGAAGCCCAGCGCTTTATATCAACTCTTCTTTTTTGTATCAAAGTAAGGAGAAACAACTCAGACCTCAGAGAAAGCAGAGATAAAGAGGTCAGGCAAACAGCACTGTCAAGAGCACACATACTTCAGGGAACAGCTGTATGTAAGATTTTTTTGAAGGACTGTACCTGGGGATGAGTTTTGTTCATGCTTCTCAGAGCTCCAGGGACCGCAGGGAGTTCTCTGCCTGAGCACAGGGATGTTACCAGGATACAAAGCCAACAGAGGCAGGAGAGCAAGGAGAGCCCTGCAGACAGGAGAGCACTGGCAGGGCAGTGCTGAGCCTCTGCTCCAGCCCCCTGTGAAAGCCATATCGAGCTCTCTTGTTCTTCCTGTTAACAAATGTGGTTTTGCAAAAATGCATTGACAACCCAGAGTACTGAGGAAGAAGAGGGAGCTCAGGGTGGGAGATGAGCACTCACTTCTAGCTCATGCTGACTGCATTTATGCTTTATCACAGAAAACCCTCCACAATGAAAGCTTGAGGGAAGAGAGTCTGCTCATCTTCATGGAAGTCTCATTTCTCCACATTTCCTTCCCAAGACAGAGCTGTCACTCTGCCCTTGTGGCAGCACCAGCCCAGGCTCCAGCCAGATGATGAGAACTCAGGAGAGCTGTGCAGGATAGCTGTTCCAGATGGTTGTTTCTTGCTTGGGCAATGAACACAGGCACAGGAAATCCTCCAGGGTCCATTTTCACTTGTGTGTTTGAATTTCCAGAACTGCTAGAAACTTTTGCAGCTCAGCCTGCAGCAAATACAAGCTTACAAATACACTTGGAGCCTTCTAAACTGGCCACAGGTCTCAGCACAGCTCCCACAGAGGGGAGTTTTACAGCTTCAAGAATGAAAATTTATGAGCAGGCAGCTTTTCTGTGGGGATAGTGGGGAGAAAAAGCACCAGCATGAAGTTTTTGAGGAGCCTGTGTTGTTCTTGCAAGAGGGTCCACAGGACTCAAGTGCTTCCAAATCGTTGCCACCCCATAGGCCATGATTCCTCCCCAAGCAAGACAGTCTCACCAGGTCTGTGGAAGAGAGGCTGGCAGTCAGATTGTCTCTAAGCTGCCTCTAAGAGCCTTGGATTGATTCAGAGCACCACATAGTGCCTGACATGGAGCAACAACTACAGCTCCAACTTCCCTCTCCATCCCCACACATAAACCCACCCCCCATTACACTGAGTTCATACACTCTTCATGACCAGGGCATCTCCAACCCTGTCCTCACTGCTCCTACCAGTCTTGTAGGAGCTCCTTCTTCAATACAGCAGCACCAATTTGTCCAAAACAGAAGCTTCTCACAGGAATACATCACTACTAAAGGTGGTGCTAGAAAACTCTCCTGTTTCACAAAGGATTTTGGGTGAAAACATCCAACACCAAGTAATAAACAGTCTGCAAGTCTGGAAAGCTGCTGCAATATGGAAAAGTAACAGACTAAGTAGATCTTAAATTTGGGATCTCTTGCTCTTTAAAGAGGAAGTTTCAGTTTCTAATCAGACTTGATACAGGACTATTTTGAGCCTTCATAAAGCTTATTAGGTGATTGGGAGTTTGCTAAGAGCCCTGTGTAAGAGCCAGGTCAAGCAGGTCAGCTGTGCATACCCTGCAAAACAATCTACAATGAAGAGTGTAAAATGTGGAGTCAACCCCCACTTGGAGACAAATGTCTGTAAGAGATGTCCAGAGAAGGACAACAGAGCTGGGGAAGGCTCTGGAGCACAAGTGCAATGACAAAACTGCTGAGGGAGTCAGCCTGGAGAAAAGGAGGCTCAGGGGGAACCTTCATCTTCTCTGTGACTCCCTGAAAAGAGGTTGGAGCCAGGTGGGGGTCAGGCTCTTCTCCCAGTTAACAAGCAACAGGACAAGAGGAAACAGCCTCAAGTAGCACCAGAGGAGGTTTAGATTGGATAGCAGGAAAGAAATTCTTCACTGGAAGAGTTGTCAGGCATTGGATCAGGCTGCCCAGGGCAGTGGTGGAAGAACTACCCCTAAAGCCATGTGGATGTGGCACTTGGGGACATAGGTTACTGGTGACATTAGCAGTACTGGGGAAATGGCTGGACTCATGCTTGGAGGTCTTTTCCAAGCAAAAAATTCTATGATTCTACAACCTGACATCTACCACCATCTGTTTCCTGCTCCAGGATTACCAAGCTCAGCTGTAGCCAACCAGGCAGTTGGATTTTAGAGCAGATCCCCCACATCAAAGACTGCTTAGAGTTCAGAAAAATGAAATCATGACAGCAATATAAGCAAACTCTTCTGAAGTTTAAAAAAGAATAAAAAAAATTACAAAGATCATAAAAGCTGAAGAGGCAGCAAATATCAAGATATCCAGTATGATAGAAGGTTATTGTTAATTCTAGCATCTGAAAACCCCCCAGTTTCCCCAAATGTACCTTGGCTATTTCTGCCAGCAGTGAAGTGCCCACACTTTAGAGGGTCACCTCATTTGTGTCCAGATGATTCCATTCTAAATCTGATACAGGTTCAGTTAGACACATGCATAAAGAGAATATAAAATGCTTTCCTCCTGCAATTTCAACAATTTAAGGCCCTTCATTTAAACAGTGGTTTTGAGCAGAGATCAAATCCAAATTGCAGCCTCTGAAAATGGAGATATCAGTAAGTCAAACATTTAACAAAAAATGAATAAGAAATGACATTTTGCAAAGCCAAATGCCAAAATAGCTTAAAGACTCCATTTAGATTAGAAATCTTGAGAAGCAGTTCAATTACTCGCTAGTATCTGATTTTACTGAGGGAAGGTCTTTTGACAAGTTTACAAGTACAACACTCACCAAATTCCTCAGGCTTGCTCTGGGTACAGCAGTGCCAAGTGCCAGAGTGCCACAGGCATAAAGCTCTCTGTGACCCAAGAGCACATTGCTGAATCACTGGCTGCACTGCACAGATCACTCAGCTGAAATGTCATTAAACAGCAAACAAAAGACAAAACACCCAATGAAAGCACAAGTTGTTTGCTTAACTGGAGCCCAGGGCTGTAAGCAATGGAGTTTTGAAGAGAAGATTTTGTGAAATCAAGTCATCAGCCTAACAGAGGTTGTGCTGTCCACACTGGAACAGGCAAAGAGCCACGTGTGCACAGAGCTGCTCCCTCTGCAACTACGTGTAAGGTAAAGGAAAACATTTTAACAGGCCTGCAAACATTTCCATAAGCTATTCAGTTAGGAAAATGGGGATTACTGGTCTCTTCTGGAAATCCCAACCACCACAGTGCTAAGAAGATGGGCACTAATCCCTGAAGTAAAGCCAGCACTGGCAGAGTAATTGCTGAACAGGGTTGCACACATCACATCTGAGCTCTGGCATCCCCAGCAAAGCAGGGCCATGCTGGGCTTTGCCTGTGCCAGCAGAAACGTGGCTGAAGTGCTGCTGCAGCATCTGACAGAGGCAGCTCCTGTCCCTGCCAATGAGCAGTGTCCCCAAACATCATCACCCTGTCCCTTCTCACAGCAGGCCTCTGCAATGACACCTACATAGAGGGCAATGGCTGCTGGCACCCAGATTTCTGAGCTGTCCCATTGGAGTTCAGCATGAAGAGGTACAGGCAATTCAAGGCTTCAGATTGCAGTTCCTGCAGGCTGATAGAAACCTGCTTAGAACAAACATCCTCAAGGATCTGAATGCTCCTGACAGCCACACTGCTGGGATCTGCACATTCCTACCTGATGGCCCCTGAAAGGCCCCAGCAGCTGAAGTCACACCTGCTCACAGACAAGCTGGGAACGACCACAGAGCCAGGTTTAAGTAAGGGAATATAAATACATCACTGTATCACCCTGAATCTCCACAGTCCTTCATTACATTTTTTTAAACCTTTGAGGGAATTCTGTCTAATCAACAAAAACGTGACAGTGAATTGAAGACTCTGCATTCTAGCCAGCATTCACTTAGACACCTTAAAATAAATCAGCAACATCCCCAACTTGCCAACACTGTGGGAACCAGCATATAATAAGATCCACAAAAAATAGGTTAGACACGAGGGACATTGTTAGTTGTTGTTGCTGTGTTAGTGAATCACAGCAAAACCAGGTCACGTTGCCCATGAGAGGAAGGCTACAGACAGGCTTTCACACTGAGCCTGTTGTGGCTCAGGAATTAACCACAGCAAAAAGCTATACAGTCAACATTTTCTATACAGTCAATTTTATTTGTCTGCTCTCATTTCTCAGGAATCAACTTGTTTCTGTAAATGAAGTTACAAGACCAGAATAGTTAATCAAGAACAGAAAGTAGAAGTTTTCAGAAAACACAGGTGCTAACTTTACAAGCAATTTAAGACTTAAAGGCTAAAGTCTGACAAAATAACTGACCATGTAATGTTCTACATGTGAAGGGATATGTCTGTAAATTTTAACAAGTTTCCAACTTTCACAAGCTGAGTTTTAGCTTACAGTACCTCACAAATGCTTTCCACCTTGAATATTGCCACGCTGTAGAAAAAATAGATTCCTATATCTGAAGACAGGGTTGTTTGTGCATGGACATTAACAAGTACAAAAAAAAATTCAGCAGATAATTTTATAATATTTTCTCTTAACTACAACAGAAAGTGCAACACTAGAAAGGCATCTCCTGCCTACTTAAAATGTCTTATACCTTTACAAAGCTAACTCTGACTGTACACATTACATCCTAGAACACACAAGTAAGTTTGAAAGTGTCCTGACAGAAGTATGGAAAGCATGCTTACAACTTTTGTAAGCAAAAAGACACAATAGCAAACACCAGTGAAAAGTGACTATGCCTGGAAACAAACAAATTCATGTCTGAATCTTCTCTACTAGCTGAAAACAAAATCCCATGACATTTGTTGATTCTGCAACTTTATTTGCATGTAAAGACTGGCTGCTAAGCTTCTCCTCTGAAGAACCACCACAATCAATCAGGAGTTTCTAGCTCTGTTAGAATTAAGTCTATCAGATCCAACGGATTTAAATTGCAGATTGATCCAGATTGACTTTTGTAGGAAGAGGTCCTGCTTCTTCATGTTCCTCAGTCTTGCATCTAACCACAACAAGTGCAGAGGGTGGGTATCTGTTGAGTTTTTGCTCATTCATGTATTCCAAATCTCCATAGATGCTCAGCTTCTGAAACATTTAAACAAGGTACTTTAAGACAAAGACTCTCCATATTGTGAATAAAATGAATTTCACTATGCAGCTGCATTCCAGGTTCTGATGGCTGCAGCCCTGCAACACAAGGCTTTCCGTAACATCTGAAATTCACAGCTACAACTAGACTTGCATGCAGAGGAAATGTAAGAAATCTGCCAGAACAAGGGCGGATGCAGTGTTTGTGTACCAGCTCCTTTAGTGTGCAAACACTGAGTCAAGACTCTCTGGGCACTGGGAGAGTGCCTGCTCCCTCAGTGAGACTCTGCACTCACCAGTAACTGTGTTATCACTCTGTTCTCACTACTGATCCACCTGCTTTAAATCCATACTGGGTCCTCCCTACCCCACCCAACCCTTGGAATAACTTCATTTTCAGAGAAATGAGAATCAGCCTCCATTTGTTAGGAGCAATCTGAAGGTTGTTGAGAATACAGCACTACAAACCAAAAGACACCAAGTCTGAATAAGGCTCAGAGCTCCTGTGAGCCACAGGAACGAGCAAGAATGCTCAGCTATAAAACCATCATTTAAATAAACATATTGGTTTTCCATCCACAGCCGCAAAATAAAAAAACCCTCCTTAACTGAACGTCCCCCAGATATTTCTTAGTCCCTAGACAGCTCTAACAATAAAATAAATATAATTAATAAATCCCAAATACTGTAGTTCTGAAATGCAGTACCTCAGATGGAACATACTGCTCCACAGCTGTAGCTACAGTCGCACAACAAATCCAGAGCAGCACCAGCACTGACAGGACGAGCGTAGTGGTTAAAATCCAACTGGAATTTCTGAAATGAGAAGAATGTTGATAGATTTCACAGACTGAATACAAGACAATGGACGTCTAAAAAGTTTGGCTCACTTCTAACTGCCTTTCCTGCCAATTCATTAGTCTCTGGCTCTTCCAGCTACACAGCCCACTGCAGACTCCTGGGTACTGATATTACAAAAGACTTGCTGCATTCTGCTATAGGGCCCTAAGAATCCTGTTTACAGACTTAAAAACAAATTTTTCTGTTATGCATCTGCAGGGCAACTCACTGATCCTTCATGTGTGAACTTTTAAGGAGAAAGTAAAAAGAGCTTTAATAAATACAAAGTATTTTTAGCCTGGAAACAAGACATACCAGTGTGCTACATAACACAATCCCAAAACAAAGTGCTTTACCCTAAAACACATCCAGAGCTAATGAACAGGCAAAACAGTATTGATTAAACAGTTCCCAGAACACACTCTAAAAACAGAGCAGGAAATTATCAATATGTTGTTCACTTGAAATGGAAAGGAAAAATCAAAGTTGGCAGGACAGCCAGCAGAAAACATGGGGCCAGCACAGCAAAGCAGCACTAATGGTCAGATACAAAACTGTGATGCTGTGCATCCTGAGCCTACAGACTCAAGACCTCCCAGCAGTGCTGCTTTCACCCTCCTCAGTGGGCACAGACAGCCCAGGACATACATACATGGACAGACACTTGAAGAAGCTGTCGTTGGCTCGCTCCTCAAAGAGTCCCCGGAATGTCTGAGAGCTCCCTGGGTGTCCGTCTGCTGAGGCACAACAGCACAAACAGAGGTCAGGAGAGCAAGGCAAGGCAAAACCCAAACCCCATACATTTCGTCTGCACAGACAGCGTAAAAAGAAGCTTTTAAAACAGCCCCAGTTTTCAGGCTTCCATCTCCAGCAGAGCTTGGTTTCTACCACACTTTGCCAAGTGTACGCAGTGCACTCTGCACAGTAAATAATTATATTGAAGCTTTCTAAAATTTTACTTTCATATGCCACCTGTAATGTCATTTTTTAAACTTGCATGACAGAGAATATTTGCATTTACTCTTCCAAAGCACAAAGAACAACTTACAGGCTGTTTTACTCAGCGACAAGGATCCTTTTGTATCTCCAGCTTCCTGATCAAGCTGTGGAACATACTGCACTTCTGGCTTTGACTAAAACAAAATAAGGAGTCAGGAGATCCTGCTAGAAAGCTTTCACTGATTTTGATAATTTACATTTTCAGAACTAATACAGAAATTAAGACATGCTCCATTCTTTTAAGTTTGAATTTTAAAATGGCCCTAAAGGCAGTGAAATACTAGGAAAAACCAAGCACTTTTTATGGTGCTCTACAGTCTTTTCTATGTCTGGAAGGAACAGAGTTGAAATCAGCAGCCAGGCCACCTTAATCTGAATGAAAAAAGGAAGCACCTGGAATATGACAATTTTGCCATCATCTGCTTGAAGGTAGAAAGTCCATGAGGATGTTATGAAGCTCTGAGCTGAGTCCATCATGTCACTCCAGAATGATCTCACCAGTGTCAGAGGAAAGAGGAGATGAATTCTTGGCATCAGGGACATTAACTGCAGGCACAACAAACATTTTTTCCACTTGTTTTTATATGAAAAGGACAGAAATTATGTTCTTGCTCACCTCATGTCTAGATTTCAGTCCCTAGGAAGATTTATTTTCCATTTAAAGAAATTTTAAAAAGGGAAGACACACTGAACAGAAACAAGTAGGTGGTATTTGAAAAACATGTCACCTACTTACTTGCTCTTGCCTTAACTCAGCAAATGGCAACTGGTTCTGGCATCCAAGATGGCAAGCATATTGTTCATCAGATTGGGAGTATGCTTCAGTACAGGCTGCAAGGGAGAAGTTCCCCAAATGAGATGATAAATTCTGCATTTTAGTTAAGAAAACATTCTCAGTATAAGTTGGATCAGAAACAAAGCAGCAGTTGACAAGCCCATTTGCAGGGGAAGCTATGGTAATCCCAGGGTAACATTTGCTCTGAAGTCTAATGACAGAATCAGAGCTTCAACAGAGCAGGGAGTTGAAATCTGGCTGCAATCAGAGCAAATGATCACCAGTGTTACCCTGGCTGAGCTCAGGGATGCAAGTTCTCATTGATCCTCCCACCACCAGTATAGCTTTCCTCTACATATCACAAAAAACATCAGAGAACAGAGATGGAATCCTAAAGAGAACAGAGGGACCATCAGTCCATTTAATCCCTTTGAGGTAACAGCAGAAGCCATGGTAACACAGGAAAATCAAAGGAGCATTTCCTGCTAATACAGAAACTGCACTGAAGGTATTATGGAATAATTTCTTATGAAAAATGAAGCTAACTCTTTGTTTTAGAAAGAGCTTATATTAATTGCTCTCTAGAGATCATAAAGACCAAGAAATCAAAATTATTTGGAGAGAATAATTTAGTTTATTCTGCCCATGGACAAATCAGGCAGATGATACACAGGCACAACTCTACTGCACAATTCTAAAGCTTAGGTGGACAGTGTTGCAGTAGTACCTGAACTAAAGAGTCAAACCAAAAAGCAACACAGAGGACAGCAGCTCCCCCAGTCTTCCAGAGGAACAAATGGACCATCACAAGGACTAAGAAGCTGGCAGGAAGCGTGGCAGCAGCAGCTAAACATTTGAGTGTTCAGCTCATGGCACCTGAGCAGCCATTCCACGCTACAACTGCCACCGAGTCAGTGTTTGCAGGAAGCACCAGAGACAGAGCTGAGCAGAGCAGCCAAGATGGATCTGCCAAGCACAGAACACTCACTCAGGGCACCCACCAGCAGATTACAGAACATAAGCCAGCAAAGACAACAGCCCCAGAAAGGAGAGTTAAACCAGAAAGAAGCAACTGTTTCATTACTCTGCATGTGCTCTATTGCTGCATTACCCTGCTTTATGGCACTCTTTGGTGTGTGGTTTGACAACTATGCTGACAGGCTGTATCACAGCTACTCACAGTGTGACAGACTGGAGCATTAGCCCATTTCTGGAGTATTTACTGCACTTTTGTAACATTAGCATCTTTGCATGCCAGGCTTTCTGCTTCCCTACCTGAGCTGGCGACAAGCTCTGTTGCCTTCAGGAGCTACTGAGAGGACAAAAACCTTCCCTGAGGGCTGGCCTGGTGCTTAATTGTATTGGTAGTAAAGGTGGAGAGTTCCTACCTTTCCTTTCTGAATAAAACTGTGAGTCAGCTTCCTCAATATTATTGGAAGAAAGTTCTATACAATTCCAAACCCACTATTAATTGGCTGTATCACACACAATCCCTGGAGGGACATAAAAGTGTGGCACCTGGGGACATGGTTTAGTGGTGGGCTTGGCAGTGCTGGGGGAATGGTTGGACTTGATGATCTTAAAGGTCTTCAACTCAAATGATTCTATATTTCATCTTCACTGTTAAATCTTTGCTCTAACACAGACAGCCTGAGGGGATTAGTAAACAGTACTTAAAGGTCTATTCCAAACAAAACATTCCCAAGGGTTTAGGTGCAGGAAAAGCTTAAGATGTAGGCTAGACCACAAGTTACAAGGCACATTAAGATCTGTGCTCTTGCTCCACTGAACAATTCACTTCTATATACAAATTTGTCAGGAATGGCAAATGGGATGGATTGTCACAGGGAATTATTAAAAGACAAGTGTTCATTTGCCTGGATTTCCCCATAGGCATTGTGTTTTCTATGACAAACTGTTTATAGTAAAATGCAATATTTCTAATTTATTTACAGAAACTGACGATACTTGAGAAATCCAAGAAAACAGCAACACTGAAGAGAAACTCACAGAGAGACTCAGCAACACTGAGGAGAACTCACAGAGAACTTTCCCATAAGATTTTTTTTAATATATATCCCATATATAGATTTTAAAAAGCTATTAAACAAACCCAAAGTAACTGAAATAATGCCACCAATTCAACACCACCCTTTTAGACACTGCAGCTCTCCCCTCCACTATGTCTTCAGCTGATGGGATGCTGAAGGGGTCTGAGGGCTCACCAGAGTCACATTCCTGTTTGGTCCGATTCAAATCAGCGCCATCGTCCACGAACTGACAGATGGAGAAGAGTCGGCAGCCACGCTGGCAGGCAAACAGCTCCTCTTCCTGGGGAGGCACAAGGAAAGGCTTGCATCCCTCCAGCCCACAACAAATTGTCAGAAAACAAGCATTTTTGTATTGTTTGGTTGGGTGTTTTTGTCCTCCTTCCCTCCACCAGACACACAAGCCAACTCAAGGTGAAACGGAATGAACTGAAATAAACCCAAGCCAAACAGCACTAACAACCTATGGATTTATTTCAAACAGAGCTTTTCCTTCTGCAGTGGGCAAACCTGGAACAGCAAATGCTATTTTGTAATTCCAGACCCGCAACCCACAAGTAAAATGAATGTTTTAGAAAGTGTTGTGTTTGAAATTAAGAGACAGTGCTGTAAAGGATTTACTGATGCTTAACTCCACAAAGAGTAGAAAATCACCATTCTTAGAACTTAAATAGTAAAATCCAGCAGGAAAGGACAGAAATCCTCTAATTCTGACAGTGGAATACAATGTATCTAAACAGATTCGTTACTCTAATCAGAGCTACAACAGAACTATCAGAAAAAGAGATTATTTTCTGATGTCCTACACAGCATCCTGCTTATCTGCCTGCTCCACAAACACAAATGTTTATTTATTATATTGAACTGAAGGGCAAAAGTGCTTCCCCACTGCCAACTATTAAAATTAGGTAAATATAGAAATCCTACACCTAGTATTTCTTCTGTCCACAGCTCGAGGGGGATGGATGTGAACTAAAGCCTCTGTCTCAGGAGCGTCCCACTGGCCACACCCTGCCACTGACCCATGAATCAGAACTTCAAAGCCAGCAGCCACTCAAAGTGCACAGGTGCAAAACAGGCTCTGAATTACTTCAACAACAAC
This sequence comes from Toxostoma redivivum, assembly GCA_013397375.1. Lineage (NCBI taxonomy): Eukaryota > Metazoa > Chordata > Aves > Passeriformes > Mimidae > Toxostoma > Toxostoma redivivum. The sequence goes on from VXBI01012868.1 coordinate 65,861, forward strand.
CAAACACACCACACCTCTTGTACAACCTGTTGTAAATGACCTGGCTATTATAACTGAGACCAAGAGCTTTAAAGGCACAATAGTAGAAAATTACGAATATAAACTAAAACCTAACGCTGACAAGGTGGGTGGTGCTGTAGCAGAAAGCGTTTTGTAATTTGATATCCAGATAAATGAGCTGTACAGATATATTTCCACCACAGACTCAGTGAAGTTTGTCTTATTTTCCACTCACAACTAAAACAAATTTTCAATTCCACAAGCAGTTTTGTGACAAAAAGAACAAACGCTACATGTAGAAGACGTGACTGTACTAGTTGAACAGCTCCAACAACCCATGACAAAATTTTTATTCAAAAAGTAAAGTAACAAAATTCAAGAGTGCAATAAAAATCACGTAAATATCACCCCTCCTTGAATTTCAAAGGTCTTGCAAGAGAAACAAGAGCAATACACCAAAACAAGCCGCAATACACATGGAAATTTACTCATATGCCACACAACTCCCTGTTACTTCTTTCCAGCTAAAAAATCCAACTGAATTCCATGGGGAAGCAGACAAAGCCCTGTTACCTGATCCTGGCACTGCTCCACTTGCTTGCTGCCTTCCAGTGAATCCCCAAATACAGGGTAAGAGTTCCACCTTCTACACAGCTGATAATGAAGTCTATTGCCAGCAAAAAACAAGGAAATATGATATTTTTGATCTCGGATTTTCCAAATTTAAGCTCGTAGTTCAAAGGCATGCAAGCATGAACAGCAAACTCTGGGGGATTAAATTAAATTCTTATCAGACACCATTTCAGTATTTTACAATGCAATAAAAATGCCCATCAAGGCTCTGACGAGCTACTTGTTTGTCATCGTTTTATGCTTCATCCCTCAACATCCAAGTGCCACAATGGCACCCTGACTCAGGATTTCTGCCCTGCCACGAACACAGCACTGTTTCAGTACCCAAAATATGGAGCAGCCCAAGACAAATTACAGCTGCCTTTTTAAGAACGGAAAGGGGAAAAAAATAGCAGCCAAACACCCAAAACCCACAAAAACCCCAGCACTGACAAAGCTGTAGCTTGACAACAGCGCTTCACTGGCAAGCAGCAGCCTAGCCATGTATTTACATAACGAAGTATCTGTCTGTAGAGAAGAGCCGGGGCTGCAGGGGGACAGGGGCAAAGGAAGGGCCGTGCCAGCCCCGGGGAGGCGGAGGGAAGAGGCGCAGGTGCCGGGAACGGCCCGCCCGTACCTTGGGGTAGGTGTGCAGGGGGTAGGTCAGCTGGCAGGCGCGGTGACACGATGCCGTGTTGCCCAGTACGGAGTCGAAGGCCTCGGAGGAGGCGGCGGGGAGCGGCCCCGAGGCGGCTCCCGCCTGGATCACCAGGAACAGCGGCAGGAGCAGGAGGAGGAC
>VXBI01012868.1:67329-101507 GCA_013397375.1 Toxostoma redivivum
CCATCTTCGTTCCTCCGCCCCGGCACCGGCCGCCGACAGCCTCTCGCGAGATGTGCCTCTCGCGGAGCCTGCTGGGAGGTGTAGTCCGCGCCGCGGGGCATCCCCGCCCATTCCGCCAAGCCTCGCCCCCGGGGGGAACTACCGTGCGGAAAGGGCGAGGCAGCGGCATCATCTCCCTCGCGAGGCTTGCTGGGAAATGTAGTCCGAACCGCGGGGTACCCCAGGCCATCCCATAGGGCCTCGCCCCGGTGGGAACTACCGGGCGGAAATGGCGGAGTCGCAGGGGCAGCTTCCGTGAGGGAGGGCGGCAGGGCGAACATGGACCGGTTCGTGGTGCGCCGCGCCCGCGGCCCGGAGAGCCCCCGCCGGGCCGCGCCTGAGCCCCGCGTCTGCCGGCAGGGCACCCTCGAGGCCCTCAAGGCAGGTCACCGGCGGCAGGGAGCAGGGGCACGGCCCGGCCTCCCGCGGCACCGGCTGCGGCACGGGCGGGGCAGCAGCGGTGTGTGAACACCGGTTCTGCACCGAAATCTTTGCAGCGTTTAGGTGGGATCCGAACAGGGAAGTGGTTGTACAGGTGCAGAGGGCTCTGCTGCCTCGGAAGGGGTTCCATGGGTTAAACTCGGCGCGGTGCAGGGTCAGGCTGGGCACACGATTCGAGGACAGCCCGGTGACACCGCCAGCCTCGGTGTTTCCAGCTGGATCTCGTTCCTCTCCAGCAAGGAAAACCCTTCCGTTCATTTCATGGGTGTCTTGCGTGACAGCTGCACGGGAGCTGAACCCCTCTTGGTCACCTGCTTGTAGAAACACAACAGCAAAACATTTGCTGCACAAAAAAGTTCATTGAGTGTGGCAAAAATCAAAAGAATGATGCATAAAGCACTGCAGTTGTCTGACCACTGCTGGATAAGATGCCTCATATCCCAAATGTGAGACTTGCACTGTTTGCTGTCTGTTCTGTCGGGGTCTGTGGCAAAACCGTTGAAAAACACTGCAGCTGTGCAGTGTATTCAGGTCTGCATTCGTGTTCCCTAATGCTTTGTTTCTTACCTTGCTGTGGCATTGTTTTTCTTCTGAAGTCAATCTGACCTGGATTCTAAGGATAATCAGCCACCTTCCTCTTAATCCCTTTTCCTATTTAGAAACATTTATACAATGGATTCCTTAAATCCAGAACACTTCTAGGAGATGCTTGCTACATCCCCAGAGTTTGGCAGATCAGGGTGAAGCCTCTCACTTTGTTTGCTGATTACTTCAGTAACTTGATTTCCAGGAGTTTTGTAATTCCAAGCAAGTACCCATCATATATTCTGTGCAATGATCAATAATTCATGCATTGATAACAGCTCCATTAGCTGAGATGAAGGTGGTGTCCTTATTTATCGTAACAATATTCCACTTTCCTAATGGCTTTTCTCTTTCCCAGAGAGTTGTGGTTGTGGAAGACATAAAACGATGGAAGTCTATACTTGAGCTTCCTGGGCAACCAAAAGAGAACCTGATGGAAGCTTTAGAGGAGCTGAAGAAGAAGATACCTTCCAAGGAAGTGTTACTTTCCACTAAAATAGGTACATCTCGTCTATCTAAACTGTGAATATTAGGCTGCCTTGTTTCTGCTTGGCTTGTCAGTACACTGGAGATTAGTCTGGAAGCTTTTTAAGAAATGAGAAAATCGCTGCCAATGGAATATTGCTGATATCAAGCCTGCAGTTTTCACAGCTTGTTCTGAAAAAGTCAGCTGTCCTTGGATTTTGCTCCCAGGAAATACTGCATCACCCCTTTTGTGGTCTGAGTTTTAAAGAACTCTCCTTGGTAACTGTGTTTTTTTTCCTTCTCCTGCTGTCCGTCAGGTGTTCATTTATCTGATTTGGCTGATTCCTCTGAAGGTGTGAGAAAATCTCCTCTCAGGCTGGCCTGGAACTGCTTCATGCATCCTCACACTGAGGAATCCCCAGCAGATGGGTAGCTCAGAGCAAATGGCACAGCCCGATGCCTGCCTCTTCTCCACGGGACTTGGGGGAGGGATAACGTGTGACCACATGGTCCCTGCCTTTCCTCAACAGGGAGAACATCCCGGCCTTTGTTTGCCTTCTGAGCAGCCGGATCTCTGTTCGCAGAGCGCTGGAAAAGGAGCTGCGATCCGCCCCTTTCCCCTTTCATTTGCCATGTTCAGCTTATTCAGGCTTTTCCCGGGATTTATCCCTATGCCTGCCTGAATAGCGCCGGCTGGGGGGAGCCACTGAAGCCTAACAGTGACATCTCCTGGCCGACAGCGCTCCTGGCCAAGGAAAAAACACCCCTCTGGAAGCAGGAACGTCCCTTTTGTCTCCTCGCAGGAGAAAGCTTCTTCTGCACTGCCATGCAGTGGGAAGATTGGAAAAGATGGGAAAGATTTTGCTTGGAGTCACCGTGGTGTTCCCATGTTAAAGTGCTACAGCCATCACCAGCAACATCTGCTTCCTTAAAGGGGTTCCCAGTTAAAAACCAGCACTTTTTGTAGGCCAAGCTTAAAAGCCTTCACCAGATCCAGGAACAGTGTAAAAAACCAGTGTAGCCATGTGTTAAATAAGTGTTGCTCCACACCTTGGTGACTTGGGAAAGTGATTTTCACAGTTCTTTGCTAATTTCTCAAGCTCCATCCTTGAATCCTAGTCATTTTGTTTTTATGTTTGTCTCAATGCTTTGGTTGTTTTGTTGGGACTGGAGTTAAGCACGTGTGTGTCTGCTTTAGCACAGATAGGATTTGACAGTTTGTATTTTTCCCCACCTGGCAGTTGCAAAGGAGCTGTTCTGTTTTCCAGGTCACACTGTGAACAGGATGCGCAAACACCATGACCCAGACGTGTCCAGCCTCGCCAAGGACATCTACAGGGAGTGGAAAACCTTCATCAAGGAGCACTCCAACAGGCCCCCCATTGAGGTCAGGAGCGATCCCAAGACTGAGGCTTTCAGGAAGAACGCTCGGAAACTGCTCTGTGAAGCCCTGGAATTAGAGGTACAGTGTAACAGTGGTGGGTGCTTTTGCATCACTTAATTAGTGGTTTGTCTTAAGTCTCTTCTGTCTTCACTCAGAGCCAGGATTAAAAAGTACATGAAGGAAATGGATTTTCTCGTGTTTGGACTTGGTTGTTTATTAAATCTTATCTAAAGTACAGAACGTTCAGCAACACTTATAGCCACCTGCTAGAAGCAAGCAAAATGGAGCAGATCCAGCTGCTACAAGGTCTCTTAAAGCTAAACAGTCCAATAGAAAAATAACACCTATGTTATTTATACTTTTAACCCAATAACTAAATTCCCATGACCCTCACTGTGGCTCTAACTTCTGTGGTCCAACCAGAAACTACTGCCTGAAACCATGAAGAAGAAGGAAGATGAGCAGCAAAAGAGACACCACCCAAAATCCTCCATCTTGTCCCATACCTATTAATATATTATAAAAACCTCACATTTAAAACCCTTCACCACGTGAAAGCACACACTTCTATTTAACTACACACCCGTGATTTAACTCCATCACTCAAATCTGGAAGCCTTCTCCAAGGCCTCAGGTCAAAACCAGTGTTCTCCAGGGGGTCAGTGCCAAAAAGCTCAAAAACCCCAGGTTACTGGGATCCAGCAGTACTGTTCGCAGCTACTTGTCTGTGGCTCTAAAAATTCCTTCTTGTGGGAGCAAGTTAAACCTCTTCCAGCTGGAACTACTGCCAAGCTGGTCCTGCCTGCAGAGTGGGGACAAGACCAGGTGATCTGTTCCTATTTTTAGGGATTCCCAGCACATCCCTATTTATAAGTAACTTCATTTGCAAGGTAGATAATGTTTTTTGGTTGTTAACCAAGTGAACCTGCTAATTGTAACCAAGCTATACTTGCTGTCATTTCCATAACCTGTTTATTTGTGTGGCCACTGCAGTGGGGCTGTACAAAGAAGAAATTAATAGAACATGAAGTTTTTCCTACTAAACAGCTATAAAAGCAACAGTAGGACTTTTTGGGTGTTCCCTAATTAAATATTTATAAATTTAAATCTACAGCAAAAACAGAGAGACAAGGTTGACAGTATATAAAGTGATACACTTACATAAAGTATATAAATACCAGATCCCTCAGGTATGTTTAACTAAATGAACAAGGCTTTGCTGTAAGGCCTAATAACTAGTTTGCTTGATCTATGAAATGCCATAATAATTATAATTTTCAATTTATTCATTAATTATCCTTTAAATGATAAGTCAAGTGATAAATATTCACAACCTCTCCAGCTTCCATTCTGGGGCAGCACAGAAGGATGGTTTTCTGTAGGAATGCCTCAGAAAGGTGGGAGCTCACCTTTGCTGGGTCAGCTTAATTCTTAGAAAGCACAGCTATGCATGGTGATTATAGTGGCAGTAAGGTCTAAATCTGTGGGACATAAAGACTCTGGTACCACCCTAAAACGAGTAGAACTGGGTAAAGCAGAATTGCTTCTGAGCAGGACTCACCTGAAAACACCTGCAGCCACCACACGAGCAAGCAGAGATCACAGCAGTTGAACTGCTTATAAAGGCAAGGGGAGCCACAGCTGCTGCACTGACACCTGAGAGGTTGACAAAAAGGAGAAGGGAAGGTGGGATTGAGTGGATCCAAGGGGCTTTTTAGTGATGGGTAGTAAAACCTCTGTGGTGAAGGACTTGGAGAAATACCACTTAGCTCACTGGTATATCTTGCATACAAAGCATGGGAGATTCCCCATCAAAAAAGGCAGGAGTTAAATTAAAACCATTTCTTGAAGGGTGAGGGATTTTTTTACCTAAATTGTGCTGAATTACAGGTTTTGGCACGTGTTGAAGCAATAACTACATAATTAACATTTAGCAAATCCCTTTCTGCGTTCTTAATTACACCTCCTTCTACACACAGAGAGCCCACATTTCCCTTTATAGCACCAGGCAGAGAGTTGCCAAGTGTTTGGCATGTCTTAGAGTTGCTGTTGAAATCAAGTTTAAAATAGTATCCAAGGTACCTTATATCAGCAAGATCAAAAGTGAGCTTTATGGAGACACTACAGCCTAGCATATAATTGGAGTTGAGCTTGATACCCAAAGCTTGTCACAGATTAGTTTCCTGTTGTGATGGCAAAGTACTGCCACCCAGCTGGAGGTGGGGATATGTTCCCTGCCACTGACCACGTTGCCTTAATTGCCAGGGTGGAATTAAATTGCTCTTCCTGTTACACTTGTGATGGGAAGCAGATTTCCTTGAATCTAAGCTGATTAATGAAGAAACACCGAAAAGCACCAAACTCCAATTTCAATCAGCTGGCCTCCTTATTAAATGTAAAGATCTAATTTTATACTTTGCTGTTTTCAGATTGATCACCCACTGGCTGAAAATATTGAGCGCGAAGCTTTTCATCTCTGCTCCCGCCTCATTAGCGCTCCGTATCGCAGGGCCGTGCGAGCCCTTGTCTTCTCATTAAAGCACAAACCTGAGACCCGGGCAGGAGTCAAGGATGGCACACTCACTGTCCCTGCCTTTGTACAGAGCCATAAAAAGTGAGGTGTTGTGCTTGATGCTGAGGGAGAACTTCCTGTGCCTGCATCTCCGTGGAGCTGGGAGCCCTTCCTGCAGTGAGGGGAGTGCAGGTGGACTCCCTGGCACCACTCCATGAACAGGGCTGCTGGAGGGAAGAACTAATGATGGAATGGGTGCTGTAAATCCGACTTGGTAGAAATCCATGTGGGCTTGTTGCAAGGAAAGTTTCTCCTGCTCTTCTGTGTATTTTCCATCCTTTCAGACTCACCTGTTTCTCTCTTCTGCCCGTTTGTTGTAGCTCAGTTTAGTTCCATCCCTGACGTGGATCTCCAGGTGTAATCAACTGAATAACCCTTTTAAAGGAGCAGCTCTGTGCTGTGCTGGCTGGAAATACTGGGAATTATGGGTAATGGGTCCATGGGAGGGGATTCCTGGGGGATAATTGCAAACTCTAGTTAGCCCTAAATCAGCCAAGTCTGCTGCAGCCAGACCCTGCCTGTGGCAAGAGCTGTTTTGCCACGGTGATTTCCCTTTGCTGCATTCCAGAGCTGGATGCAAAATGGATTTCAGTTACTTCCATCATCTCAGCCATCCTGTGATTTGGGCATTTTCTAAAGCCCCAGGGTAAAGGTGCTGTCTAATGCCTCTGCTGTTCAAGGAACAGCCTTCCAGACCTCACTCATGATGTCAACATGGTGCTTGTTCTTACTGTAATGTGAAAAAATCTTGTGATGAATTTTCTAAATAAAACAAAATACTCTTTTTAAAGGCTTTTTTTTCCTTCTCTAAAAGGAACATAGTTCAGAATGATTGCATGAACAAATCTAAGCAACAAACTATTGTTTAAATTCTTTCTAGTTATTGAAAATTGGAATTCTTGTCTCTCTATTTGCTCTGATTTCTTTTGTGCCAGAAGTCGTCTTGTTCTCTATAAGCTATTATTATGGCTGTTCCAGGCATGGTGCTCATATCTTCACCTAAAAAAAGATTGACTGTCATTACTTGGAGCTGCTAGATACTTTTTCATCTGTAGACCCTTAGCAGAAACACCCAAAACTTACATGAGATGTTGAACTCCATAATTTAATTAGATAATTGCAGGTTCTCTTAAGAATATCTTAAACCCTGTTTTGTTTGCTTGGGCCAGTGCAAGTCCAGTTTTGCCTGTACACATTGAAGGTCTCCTCAAACAGCTGAACACAAAGGTTTCATTTGTAGGAAGTTAAAGTCAGGTGTGTTGGAGGCAGAAACTGGCAGATCCGTGGGTGGTGATGGTGTGGGTGATATTCAGTAAAGTAACAATTGTTGACCAGGCTGTAGCAAAAAATGGGAAAACCCTCCATTTCTTACAAGTAATCGGCTCAGACCTGCAATGCCAAGACCTGCAGTATTTATTTTCAGCCTCCTGTTCCTGGTGCCAGGCTGTGTTTTCTCTATTTGGGTAACGTGACGAGCAAAATTCCTGAAAATGAGGAACTCCTGGTCTAATGAAAGCCAGGCTAAAGAAGTTTCCCACACAGTCAAATACAGTCTGGCTGTGCCAAATATTTTTCACTTAGAAAGTAACTTCAAGGATGCAGAGTTGCTGCATTTGAGCAGAAAACTCTCCTATAAATTTCCTCTATTAAATAGTTGATGTTTTTGCCTAACTTGTTTCAAAGGAACCCAAGTGTAAAGCTCTGGGTCTTTTGATGTTAAAGCTGGCAGTAACATTTGGGCTGAGGATTCACAGACTTAGCTTTGCAGAAAACTGACTGGAGGAAATGGGAGAGTCTGGAGAGTTGGACTCAAGACCCTCAGCAGGAGAGAACCAGGGAATGTTTTAAGGACAAAAACAGAAAGGAAGGTGGAGAAAGAAAACAAAAACAGAGATGGGAAAGGAATAGGCCAAAAAGGGCTTCATTCTCCCAAAGGGTGATGCTGAATATGACAACAGGATACTTGATCCTGGCACTAATGAAGTTTTTAATTAGTCTATAAAAACCAGATTCCCTCCATGGAGCAGCCTCACCTGCACTCTGTGTTATTTGTGCCTTGGGTTACCTGCTGAATCAGTTTGCTGCTCCTTGGCTCCTCCATCCCTGCTGTGGGTGATGCAAACCAGTCTTCATGCTGGGGAAACCCCTCTAGATTTAAAGGAGGATGGAAGGGCTGAGCAGTGGCTCCCCTGTACTCAGTTTCTCTGGCATGGAGACTGAAGCTGCTGGTTCTCTTTTAACAGAGGAAATGTTAAATGAGAGAGGCACCCAATCTAGAGAAAAGTTCTTATTTTTCCCTTTTTCTTCCAGATTAAGTCCATCCCACAGATTTCTTTCAGCAAAGGAGTACATAGATAAAGCTGGCAGACCTCTAGAGACCTGCTACACCCAGCAAAGAGAGGAGGGAAGCACCTTCTGGAGATGTCACCTCCTGATCCCCCTCCCCATGCTTGGGGAATACAGCCTGGGCTCAGGGCAGCACCAGGAGGAATGGAAGAGGGAATTCACTCCTCACCCTGACTTCTCACCCTGGCTTTGAAGAGCAAATCTGGGAAGGCAGTAGGTGACAGCTTGCTCTGTTCCCCATCAGCAGGCACAGCTCAGGAGAGCTTTGTCCTGCTGCAAATTACTTGGGTGAAAGAAGATGGGAGTAGACAAGACCCTCCCTGTTCTTTGGAAAAGAGAGAGCTCAGCAGCTCACTCAGTTTTCATCTTTCAAGAGGCTCTTCAAAGGTTTCTTCACAAAGAACCCAAACTTTTAGATCTCATTTGCTTCCCTGGCAGCCCTGTAATATGAAGGGTTGGCTAAACTGGCCCTGGATTAAGAGACATTAAGGCAAGGAGCAGCCACAGAAATCCTTGGAACCCAAAGGATGCTCCAGGAACTTCCAGGGTATGTTATGGAGCAGAAATAGGGGGCTGGAGCAGTGGAGGGACAGAGGGAAGCAGAAAAGAAGAGGTAGAGGGAAGGAAACACGAGGGAATTCCCTAGCCCAGCTGACCACAACCAGCAATGCCTTGCTCCTTCATGGAGGGCACAGCAACATTCAGGTGAGTGAAGGTAGCACCTCACAGGAGGGGAAACTGAGGCACAAAGGAACTTTGACATGTCACAGTAAACAAAAACAAAAACAAACCAAAAACAAAACCCAAAAAAAAACAAAAGAGAAGCCCATGCCAGGGTTACACTGCAATTAATGATGCTCCAATTCTTGTGCTGGCAGTCCCCTGAACAACATCCATGGTCTCTGTCAATTAAACTAGATTATGGAATGATCCTTGCTAATTACATATTATTATCTAGCAAGCAGTTATCTTGTTATAAAGGGTGCTCCTATTATGGACAAACACTGTTCCTCTAGCACAGCCAGCTCCAATGGCAAGAAAAATGCAAAAGCCAAAATAATTTCTGCTGTGGCCAATATTTTGCTTGAGCTGGAATGTTCACATTGCAAACACTGCACTCCTGTCCCAGATAGAGGGAAGAGGAGGAGGAGGGCTGCAACATGCAGAGCCAGCCAGAGGGAGAAGGCAAGAAAAAACATCTGTTATCCCCAAAGCTGCCACAAAGACATCACTGTAAGCTCAAAATCCAGCTGTGAACTCTCCCACTCATCATGGAGCACTCAGCCTCCACACACCAAAATCCCCACGAGCAGGGCAGGGCCCTCGCTGTCCCTGGGGCTGTGATGATCAGGAAACTGGGCTTAAAATAAGCTTGGAAAACAGCTCCTGGTAAATGCCGTCATTGCATTTTTAATTGTCCATATGCTTGATCCATTATGTTTTCCCAGATGGCTGGGCTGCCTGACTACTGCTTCCTCATCTGTGCCACTATGGCCAGGTCTCCAGCAGGTACCTGGATCCCCAAGGCAGGAACACCCCCGTGGCGGTTTCTGTGTGTCCCTCTGGCCAGGGTCTCCAGTAGGTAGCTGAGAGCTCCATCCTTCTCAGCACAAAACCACACCCACTGACCCATCTGTGCCAAGCTCCTGGGGAGCCATGACTGGCTCAATGGCAAAAGTGGCTGGTGGCCTCCCGGCCTTACACACCGAGCCCCTGAGAAAATCACCCTGAGGAGCAGCAAACCTGCCCCTGCTCCAGCCCATGAACTGCCCTTGTGCTTGTCCAAGGGCCAGTCCTTGTTAAATTACCCAGGACTGTTTGAGGAGAGGATGCAGAGGATTCACACCACCAGCATCCTCAGTCATGGGCTCAGCTCCAGCACTGGCTCCCTGGGCATCACAAGTACCACATTCCCAGTCTGGAATTAGAGAATAAAAACTGAAAAGACACAAATAAACCCTCTGAGCAGAGTAATGGGACAAGGCCCACCCATGGAGGACCATGGGTGTCACCACAGAAAACATAAGTGAACATTGCATAGAATAAAGAGCCTGGGAAGGGGTGGATCACACCCTGTGCTTGCTAGGCTGCCCAGTGGGATGCCCAGTCCTGCCCAGTGCCCAAGGTCTCTGGGCAGAGGGAGCAGGGTCTTGTGCCAGCAGCAGTGCCCATTTTGGGGCACTTCCACCATCATTCTCTTGTCCAGTACAGCAGCACAAAAGCAGCACACCCTCACAGTGTGACACATCAGGAAAACCTTCCTGGTAAACAGAGAAAATGCAGAGAGCATGGCTGAGATTTTTCGGATATTTTAGCACAGCTTCTCTCCAGTAGAAGAGATCTCCCCAGGGAAGGAGAGGAATAAACCAATTGATCCCCTGGGGGCTCTTGCAGTCCTGTTTTCTATGATCTACAATTTCCCAACAGTTCTTCACTGGATTTGCACGCAGACATTTGCAGAGGGATAACAGAGGTTCTCCCTCCCGCACAACAACCAAGCCTTTGTCTGCTCCAGAGAGACATGACTCCACATCCATAAGCAAAGCCAGGAAACAGGGAGGCTGCATCCAGCTTGACTCAATCCAGCCATCATGGATTTATTTATCATCAATAAATAATCAGATGAGCAACGGGAGCACTGCCCATGCCCGCTGCTCTCCCACTTGCTCGGGAAGCACTGGGCAAACGCTACAGAGGGGAACTGAGGCCTGGTGTGTGAGGACCACAGGCATGGTGGAGGGAAGGAGTGCTGGTGATAGATTCCTGATATCTGTTTGCCACTCATCTGAGCAGCTTTTACATGAGAAGAAGGGTTTGTTTCAGAAATTACCTGGGCAGTCCCCCTCCCCAGCTGGGGCAGTATGTCAGGGAAGACCTGGTTTAACAGGGGATGCCAGTGAGCAAATTCCTGCAGGACAGGGAGAGACTGCATGCCTAAATCTAGTAAAGAGGCTGAGACACGGTGGAGGAGGACTGGAGGCTGAGGAGGGCTGGTGTTTGGTGAGCACCAGAGGCTTTCCTTGCTCCAAGTGAGATGACTGCTCAAGTGGCTCACTGCTGGTGGCAGATGCTGTGAATGCCATCAGAAACAAGTGGGTAAAGGGCTTTTGGAGCCATTCAAGTTGCATTAATCACCCTGTCCATGACCCCTGGATAACACCCTGCAGGCCTGGGGCTGCTGGGGATCCCCTTGACTCAGGAGCAGAGCTGCTCCCACAGCACCAGTCCCCCATCCACAGGGATGTGTGCAGGGGGAGCATTTTACCCAGGGATGCTTGGATGGTTGTGAACTGGAGCCAGAGCTGAAAACCCTCCCTGGAGTGACCAGGTCCAACTCCTCACTTGAGTGCAACACCAACAGCTATCCAGAAAAGCCTTTTTCCATGCAAATCACAGGGGTCTGGAGGCTCCAGCTGGGTGAGGAGTGCCTGTCCTGCAGGCAAGGGCTGGATGCTGCTGGGTGCTGTGGGCTCCCTGCCAGGCACGAGCAGCCGCAGTGCTCACCTGTTTCAGCAAAATCTGGGCCACCAAGAAGGTTAATTATATCTTTAAGTTTCTTTCAGTTGTCAAATCTTGTAACTATGGTCTCAAGCTGACAGTTCTATACCCAGCAATTAACCGGCAGCGAGGCTTTGCAGGCAGTGGGGGAGGCTGGCCTTGTTTACCATCCCTGCACACAACAGGCTCTCAAAACATTCCCTTAATGGAGCTTAACGGTGCTGGCAAATATTTCCCTCGGAAATGTCGCATTTGCCGATGTGTTGCACCAACAAACGCCAAATCAATCCGATAACGAAGGCTCCTCATTAGGAGGCATGCGCAGCCCTGTGCCTTCTTCCCTCCCCAGACACTCTCTCAGTGCAATCCAGGAGGGAGAGCTGCTCCATCATCATCCTATTCCTTTGCTGCTGCTCCCTCTGCTGCCCTGAGGAACAGAACTGTCCCAGAGGGAAGCAGGACATCAGTCAGGGCAGCCTGTCACGGATGGGACTCTCCTGCCAGTCCCTGCTAAATGCTGGATTCAACAGCACGAGGGGTTTGCTGTGCCCCAAATGACCACACTTCTCTCCCTGCACTGCAGTGTGTTTCACAAAGGCTGGAGGAGGAGGGGTGGCCTCTTTCCACAGCAAGATTTCATGTGGCTTTGACACATGCTGGCTCTGACCCACAGGCTACTCTGTGACAGCCACCCCCTCTTTGATGCTGAAGGGGAATGTCCTTTGTGCTGGGGCGGCACAGAGGCAGGCAGAGGTCATTCAGCCATCCCTCAGGGCTCTTGTCGAGGATCCCCAGTTTTCTGGAGGGGCAGGTGATCACAGGACTCCTCTTTTCCTGCTCTCAGGTGCTGAGCTCAGCTTCTGCAAGGACCATGAGTGGGGATCTGGTGTCACTGAGGTCCCAGGGGAGCCAGCCCCTCCTACCAAGGTTGTCTTTACAGAGTTACCAAAACCTCTGCACTCCAAGCCATAGCAGGAATTTGTCCACATTTTCAAACTTCAGAAGTAATGCTGGTAGAGAGTTCACAGCCATGGACACCTGGATATGCTGGAAAGGAGGAAAACACAGAGGGAAAGAAGATTGTTCTCCTCCCCTACAGCTACTGGTGGCTGAGGTGCTCAGGTGAGTCCTGCGAGAAGGTGAGACAACATGAGAAGATCAAACGAGGAGCTCCGGGGCACAGCAAATGCATCTCATCACATCACCCACAGACACCCAGAAACATCACCTGGGAGCACCTACATGAGCTACATCTGTGTGTGCCAGGTGGAGAGCCCTGTAACACAGCTCCACAGTCCCCCCCAAGCAAGGGCCAGGAGCACAGAGAACATTTGTTGGGAATATAGCTACATTTGGGGATGGTTTGTACCTCCAAGAATTCAGCTAGAAATAATTGACAGGAAGATTTGCAGCCATCGGCAAACAACGTTACTTTCCTGAAAGCAGCAGCACTACAGGGAAAACAAATTGAAGCAGGTGCGGGAAGAGTTAGGGAGCACAAGAATTGCATTCCTGAGCCAAATGGACAGATTGAGACAGAGGAAAACAAATTGGGAAGGGAAACGGCTGCCTATTGCCCAGATTTTTCAGGCACTAAGAGAAGGTGGAGGTTGGGTTCAGGCTCAGTTTCAGGGCCTGGGAGCTGTGTCTCTGTTTGGGCAGCTGTGTTAGGGTTCAGCCTGCGGCGAGGGTGGATTTTGGGCTGCCTTTCTGCCCTGGGCAGGACTGGCACTGCAATCCCTGGAGTCTGGAAAGAGCATCCTACAGAAGCACCAGCCCCACCACTGCAATGACCATGAGGAGCCCAGCCAGGATGCAGATGCTGATGAAGATGATGTCGCTGGTGTCCTGGCTCTTGATTTCAGGGGCATCGATTGCTTCTCCCTCCCACTGCTGGGCATCCACCAGGTTTTCTGCCTGGCTGAGCCTGGACGTATCAGGGCCAGCAATAAGGGTCACTGAGGCTTCCTTCTTCTTTGGCTCACACTGCACCTCATACTGGTGGATATCCTCCTGGTCTCCCACTGAAAAATCAATGTAGAGGGTGCTGACAATGACAGACGTGTTGTTGCGTCTCTGCAAGACAGGGGACACAGCTCATCAGGGCTTTGTGCAGCTCCTTCCCAAGGGGTTTGGAGGGGTTAGCCAGGAATCAGGCCAGTATCTACTGTGAAAATGCTGGAGGGACTGGGAATACCTCTCTGCAGCCAGCACAGGGCTTACCATTTACACAGCTTGCTTTAAAGGAGGGTTTGCTGATCACTTACCTGGGATTCAGTGCCACAGGTGTCAAACCTGGTGTGTATTTTAAAGTTCCTGCCAACCACCTGGGCTGCACAGGAGGGGGTCCCCAAATAAATCCTATTCCTCTCCAGCTGGGCCAGGGACTGCACAGGGATCTGGATGTGGAAGTCTGTCCGGGTGCAGCTGACGTTCATGGGCACAACTATTGGGACAGAAAAGAGGGTGTAGGACTTGTGTGGGGAGTTTCAGGAAAAAAGCTACTTCCAGAATTCAGAAAGCAATCAATATCAGTATTTTAGCCCTGTCCCATGCCAAGGGCAGACATGGAGGGCTCCCAGGCACTGCTCTGCTTTCTGCCCAAGGGAGAGATCTCACCATCACCCCTCTTGAACCTCATCCTCCTTCTCGGGTCTCCAAGGGACACACAAGTGCCATTACAGGCAACACCATCCTGCTGTCACTGCCACTCTCTGTCACTGCAAAGCCAGCAGGACATTTGAGTTGCTTCCCAAGACCAGACCATGAGAGCTTTGTGGATGGCTTGCCGTGGGCAAATATCCTACAACACCCCTGAAAGATGCTGATGAAACTACATTGATGAAACAGGAGACACATCTTAGAGGGACCCCATGCACGCCCTGGAGTGATGCAGCTTCATAGCTGCCACATGGCCCTCCTGAAAGGCTGAGCTGGGTCCATGGTCCTGGGGCATCCTCCTGGGGAATGGCCCAGCCCAGGCACAGTTTCAAGCATCACCAGCTCTCCACAGTCCTCAGAATGCTAATTTTGATGGGGAGCTGGTGAGCAGTGTATGGAGGGAGCTGCTGTTGGGCTGCCCATGATGCCAAGATGAACAGCAAGGCAGTGGTGACTCCAGCCCCTCTCCATCTCTCCTTCTGGCACTGTGTTTGGCCTCTCTGGAAGTAGAAAGCATCCACACAGGGAAAGGAGTGGGAGGAAGAATAACCCCCTCTTTAAAGTGAATCCTTGCTCAGCTTGAATTAACCACTTGGGCAATATGAATTATTGAATTATTCCAGCTCCTTCTGAATCTTGGCCTTATGAAACTGGGAAGATGCAATAAAATCAATATGAAAAAACAGTGTCACTTTGCTTCGCTTAGTGCATTATAAAACCATTAGAAGATTTACCAAATAACCAAAGTGCATTAGATCAAGAGGAAGAGAAAGTGGATCCTCTCTCCTGGCGTGAAGGCTTTCATTTCAACAGCCATAAATCACACATGCCCCACCCAAGTCATGCCTTTTGGTGGGCCTGAAAGGGAAATATCTGCATGGCTGAAGGGCTGGGGTGTGGATGCAGTGAGACTGAGGTGCCTCTTTGCCTCTGCAGGCTCTTGAGGAAGCTGGTGGCAGGGAGAGGCTGGTGTGGCTGGTGGGAGCAGCCGCTCTCCTGGCAGTGCTGGCAGCTGGATGTGACACACAGGACATTAATGACAAGCAGATGCTGGAATCACTGGGCAAACACAGCCAGCAGGCTCAGCTCTGTGGAGGGAGGCTCAGTTTCACATCCAAGCCTTTGTCCTCCCCTAGCATGCATCTGGCAGTGTGTACCAGGGGATGCAGGAGCCTTGGGCAGTTGGGAATGTCACACCCCTCTCTCTCTCATGAGACATCCCCCACTCTTCAGCAGCACCTCATCTATCTGTCTGCAGGCTGCTCCCTCTGGAGCAGTGACACAAGGGCAGGGACAGACCTGCTGTGCACACTACAGCCCTACTAAATGTTCAGTACTACCTCTCTCCCTCCAGAGGCTGCAGAGGCTCAGGACAAAACTTTATCCCATCTCTAACTCCAAGAGCCACATACCTTCAAATCCTTTCTGCTATGCTGGAAGTGAAGAACGATTTTTCAGCTGAGGGATAAAACCCAGGGCCAGCCTCCCCTGTGCCTGTGCAGCCAGTTCAGCAGCCCTGCTCTGTCTCCAGCCCTCTGGAAAGTCTGGCCCTGGCTGAATCATCCCTGACCCACAGGTCAGCTCGGATGTAATTATACTGAAATACAACAAACGCCATAAATTTGCTGGCGTCTGAGGTGCAAAGGTTGGCAAATGGAGCAGGAAGGTTACACACTGCTCCTCCCACCAGCTGTGGACATGCCAGACATGCTGGCTGGGACATGGCATGCCAGCAGCAGGGGTGTGCCAGGCAGGGTTGGCAGGTGGATTTGGGAATGCTGTGCCCCAGGGGTCTTGCCCTCCCGTGCTGCTGCCAGTGAAGGAGGGGACACAGTTTATGTCTGCCTGCTCAGCCACGTGCTGGCAAGGCTGGAGTGTCCAGAGGAGCAGGGAACAAGGTTGTGATGCTTGAGCTGGTCACCTGCTTTGGGATTTTGGCCCATTAAATACTGGGTTTTCTCTCCCTCACACCCTGAGAGAGGAACAGGAGCACAGCAGTGGCAGACACACAAGAATCTTAAGCTGGAAAGCATCTCCTGAATACTAAAAAAGCATCTCCTGAATACTAAACACAATGTGCAGCTCACTCACCACGTCTCCCTCCGCCCCATCCCTAAGGAGCCATGGGCTCTGCTCCTGCAGACAGGAACCTTCACCGATGATCCTTCTGGAATTTACATGATCTAGGCACATCCCAATGGAACTACAGCACTGAGGAGCACACAAGTGGGACCTTACCTCCCACGTAGGAGATGGAGAAGCC
Organism: Toxostoma redivivum; assembly: GCA_013397375.1. NCBI lineage: Eukaryota > Metazoa > Chordata > Aves > Passeriformes > Mimidae > Toxostoma > Toxostoma redivivum. Next base: position 83,584 of record VXBI01012868.1, read on the forward strand.
CCTCCTGGCCGTGTTGCGGTCGGTGTGGAGGACCAGGAGCACACGGTTGCTGCGGGAGGTGATGGGTGCCAGGCTCTCCCGCCCACACCACTGTCCCAGCAGGGATCCATTCTCAGTGCCACCATCAAAGGCAGACAAGTGGTCATAGTCACAGCCCCCTGTCAGGCTGCTCCGGCCCTCCAGCTCCATGTCCAGGAAGAAGACCTTGACCCGGTAGCCCGGGGGCAGCTGGATGCTCCACTGGCACTTGAGGTTGTTGGGGTAGAAGTTGGGGTACTGAGGGCTGGAGAAATTCCCTTTGATGGTGGTGAACACCTCCTGGCACTCACCTGCTCAGGGAAAAAGGGGAAAGGAAAAATCAAAAGCAAACCTGAAGCCTCCTGGGTGTGAATGAGTGATAACTTGTTTTACTGCTAAAGGACACTCTGCCCTTCACCTCACTGCTCCAAGCCTTGTGTTTGGCTAATAAACAGCCAGCAGTTTTGGGGGATGGAAACTCCCAAAGCAGTAAGAGTCCTACAGGAGCAATATCTCCATTACATTCCCATATCCCCAGGGAATGGCATGAGTAAGGATGACTCCTGCTCAAGAGGGCAGCTCAGGGCTTGGAATAGCCACTTTAGTGATGCCATTTGCATTTACATTTCCCACCATCATCTCATGGGCTCTCCCCAATGGAACCCCTCCATGATCATCTCCTCTTGCTGATGTGGGAGGGAGAGAATCACCACCCCAACCCAGTGCCTGTCCCCACGTCCTTCCCACTGCCCCACCACCCTGAGACCCCCGCACCTGAGTAGAAATGGGCCTTGAAGCCCCTGCCACCGATGTTGAAGTCCGACTTGAAGATGATGAGGAGGTGTGGGGTGGAGGAGATGGTGCGGGGCGGGCGGGCGCTGCCGCAGTAACGTCCCAGGTGGGGGGCAGTGACGGTGGGGCCATCAAAAAGGGCCACGTAGTCGAAGCCACAGCCTTGGCCCCCCTCCATCTGGAAGTCAGCAAACACCAGGGTGAGGGGGCCACCTCCGCTGGCCCCCCCGATGCTCCAGTGGCACTCGGCATCGTTGGGGTAACTCTCAGGGTAGCGGGGGCTGGTGATCTCCCCAGAGAGCCCCGTTAGCTGCCCACCACAGGCATCTGCAAGGAGGCAAGGATGATGAGGCAGTGGAAGATGAGAGATGGATGCATGGATGGATGCTCAGTGACCACCACACCTCCCTGCTACCTTTCCTGTAGGCGGCAGCGAAGCCGTGCTTGGCCACGTGGCGGTCGGAGCGGAAGACCACGGCCATGACGTGCCAGGCAGAGGAGAAGGGTGGAGGAGGGCTGTGGCCACAGAAGGTGCCCAGGAGGTTGCCCCGGTCCCGGGCAGCCCCGTTGTAGACCTGGAGGTAGTCGTAAGCGCAGGTGTCGTGGTACTCCAGCTCGAAGTGGCTGAAGGAGAGCAGGACGGAGGAGCCCTCTGCCACCACGATGAGCCACGTGCACTCTGTCTCGTAGGGATACAGCCCTGGGAAGTTGGGGCTGGAGAAATTGCCAGAGGGTGCTGAAAGTACTCCCCCACATTTGATGCCTGGGGGACACAGAAGTGGGTGTGATGTCCCCTTTCCAGGGGAAGCCTAAAAGAATGGAGACAGGATGCACAACACAAGCTCCATCCCACCACCACAGTACCCAAACATTAGGATCCTGCAGAACTCCACTGGGCTTGTCCACCCTCTCTCCTTGGAGGACACATGTGCCCCCATCACCTTTCATCCCTCTGTGTAGCCCTTTTTCCCTATGCCCTGTGGGAGCTGCAGCAGGGCTCAGCTGTGCCCTTGAGCTTGTCCTGCCAGTGACAGCACAGCATCCCCACCTGTTTATGGCTAGGAAAAAAGGAAGTTGAGAGTGAGTTTTAAAGGCTCAGTGGTACCAGGCTCACTCAAGTTCTTGTTTTGTGCCTCCCACTAACCACACTCCCTCCATATAATGGTGGTATCAGAGAATTCAAGCTGGGGGAAAGAGGGGTGCAGGGCTTGATATGCTGAACAATGAGTTATGCATGTAGGGATCGATTTCCTAATGAAATCTTTATACTGAGACATGGTTATTATAAAATAAGGCTGAGAGGAGGCCGGCTGTCAGCTGCCCCTGGGTCTGATTAGGGCTGGGGTGAAGAGGCTGATATAGGGGGAACATACATCATGTCTGGGAGGGATGCAGACCCTGCACAGCCCCCAGGAGACATGTGTGGGTTCCCAAACAAGGCTGGGCGCTCGCTGCCATCAATCTGGGCCAAGTATATTGCAAATCAATAGTCAGCCTGTGCACATTGCTTTTCATTGTGCTCACTGGCACACTGACCTCCCAGAAAGGGGGGTCCTGGGATGTGTGGGATGCAGCACCATGAGTGTGTGTCTGGCCAGATCCAAAATCTCCTTGCTAATTACTGGGGATAGGCAGTGAAGTAATATGGGGCTGGTACTAAAGGAATAGTGTTGTTGAAATAAATACCCAAGAGGGGAGCCTGTGTGAGGGGTGAGTAGCCACAGTGAAGATGGATGGATGAAGGGCTGGGAGCCTTGGGGCACACTGGGAAGCCCAGGTGGGTGTATGTGGGGGATGAGCAGGCACCACAGGGCAGTGGTATGGCCTCAGGAGCACCTGCACCAGGGCCAGGGATGGGTTTTGATTTCTGGCTCAGCCCTTCTGTCAGAAAGGCCCTGCTGTTTTGGGATGGGGAATTGCTTGGGCCACCCTATCCCCTGAATTACTGTATCATCTGCTAACCCTGCCCTACATCCTGGGGGACTTTTTATCTGGGTAGGGTAAGAGGTTTATTGCATGCCTGCCACATACACATACATGCATACATTCACATATAAATGTATATAGATTTATATAGGCAAGTGCAACTCCAGAAGCTAACAAACCCTTCACCAAAGCACCTGCACACCACAAAAGGTCAACCCCTACCTGCAGTCCCAGTAAGGTAAGCATGAAGCAGAAATCCAAGCACAGAGCAGTGCCCCACACTTGCTGCCACCACAACAGTGACTCCAGATCCCAGCTCCTTGTCCCTGGCCTGAGCTAGCCTCTCTCCCTGCAGGACAGCCAGAACCCACTCACACCCCAGAGCCACTGTGGCAAATGGCCCTCCCCTCCTCAGGAACCACGGGTGCCCATCCAGCCCACCAGGAGCTGGGACCAGGCTCTTACCTCTGCTGGGAGCATCCCCGAGAGCCCCACAGAGCACGGCCAGCACTGCCAGACAGCCCAGCCCTGTGCACCCCATCCTCCAGCAGGCAAATCTCCCCTCACCTGAGAGGTGCTCAGGCACTGAGCATCCTTTTGGAGCCATCTATCTGGGAGAAAAAAAAAATAAATAAAGAGAGAAATAAATAAAAAGCAGGAGGACTGTAGAATTAATAGCGGAATGAATAATTCATCGCTTGTTTGAATTAAGAGCAGCAAAGTAACTTGATCTATTCCTCCCTTCCTTCACTCAGTTTTAATGATCTGGATCAAATGTCCCAAGGATTTACACTATACCAGATACCTTGTCAATACACTATATTTAGAAGAGATATTAATGTTTCAGAAATGGTGTATAACTGCAGTAAGTCTGGGCTGACAATATGCCCTTAAGGGGCTATGAAAATAATTTAGTTCACCAGGCACGCCAGTGAACCAAAATGGGAATTTCAGACTTACCGCGGAAAAGCATCTCAGGAATTGACATGATTTATACTGCGGCACCCACTGCACAAAGCCAGCTGGTGGTGAAGGCTAGAGGAACAGGGAGCAGGATTGAAACGTGGCTGCCAGGTCAGCATCCCTGCAGCAGGAGTCCAGGCTCAGCGGGATGCTCAGCCCGGGAAAGCGGCAGTCGTGAGCACTAAAGATAGCAAATCCCACCTCCCCCAAGGAAGATTAGAGATGAATTGTGACTCATGGGCAAAAAGCATTGATTATTACAGAACCTGCTAAGGCCTTGGAGAATTGCCATGTTCTTCCACGCTGGCTCACGCTACTTCTCGCCCAAGCTCTTGGATGCATTTGGCTGAAGGTAATCAAGTCTTTGGGTTTGGTGGGAGTGATGTGCTCCTTGTGCTGTGCCACATTAGCTGGAGAAACCCCAAACCCAACAGCAGCTCAGTTCCTTCCCTCCCGCCCAGGAGAGAAAAGACTTTCCTGCTGCCACAGCCCACACCCACATGAATGCCAGGAAACAAAATCCCACGAGGGCCTCCCAGCATGAGGGACCTGTGCTAAAAAAGTCACCTTCAAAGCAGCAGGGAGAGAATCAGTGAGTATCTCTAAATCTCAGGCAGGAGACAAGTTGCATTTATTAATTAAGCAATGAGGATCGATGCCCGAGACATTTCCTGTGGATTAATGATGGGCTGGGAGGAGCTGATGGCCTGAGGTGCAGCTAAAGACCATTAACACCAACTGGTCATGAATCCCCAGGAAATGCTCCATGCCAAGGTCATTAAGTGCCTGCATATATTTATGGGGAATAACAGCAACAATAATATTTGTACAGGCTCTCTCCCCACTGCCCAGCCTTGCTGGAGCCATGCCGAGGGCTTCTGGGAGCATTGGGACGTCCCAGCCAGGAGCCCTCTATCCTAAGCTCAGCTGAGGCAGGGAACATTGGGTTCTGTCCTGGGGCATGGAGCACTGTGTCACCCCACCAGCACCAGGACTAAGAGCACATGGAATGAGGAGGAGCAGGGCAGCTCCCCCTGTCCCTGGGCACCGTGTGAACATCCTGCCCCAGTGCAGGCTCTGGGTGCTGCAACGCTGGCAGATCTCCCACTGACCTCCCAGGAACATTACAGATCTTAGCTGCTTCCCTAATAGCTTGGAGAGGACGTCTGTCCTTGTCAACAAGTGTGGGCCCACACAGCAAAGATGTAGGCCAGGTCTGGCCATGGCACAGGGGTCTCTCCTGGGTATTTTCCATTGCCAGAACCTGATTCATCCAGGAGGAGTGCTCGGCCCTCCCAGCTACCATCCCATCCCCTGGGCTCAGGAACAAAGTGCTCCCCAACTTCTGCATTGCTACACTATAGAGCAACATGTTTATCCCCATCACATTCATCCTGGGCAGCACCCACTGTCTCCCACCCTTTCCACCACTGCCTCAGCACCAAGCCAGTGCCCAGGACACTGGTACCTGCTCAGCTGCTCCTCTCTCTCCCCTTAGCTGTGCTCTGCACTGGGGATTCCCAGGAGATGGGGGCCAGGGCTCTGCAGCACAGCAGCTGTGCCCCGCTCCCAGGAGACGGCATCCATCAATCCCCAGCACATTCACCCTTCTCCTGACCCGGGGATGGCCATTCCCAGGATGGGCCTGAGCCCAGGCAACCTGGCTGTCAGCTGAAGAGTGGGGTGGGAGGGTGGAGGGAGGCAGGGGGAGAGTGACGTGCAGCAGGGAAGCAGAGGAGCCAGGCATGGAAGATGCTCTGGATCAGCCCATGGTACTTTTCCTCCAGCCACAGACATGGTGGGTGATTTCAAGGTGTGCCTCTGTTCCTCTGTGGGCAAATTTATAAATCATGAGTCAAAAAGGCATTTGATTCATTTAAACAGAAAGGATGTGATCAGGACTGTGAGACTTCAGAGAAGATCAAAGGTTTAAAAATGGTCCCCAGGAGAAATGGGAACTATTTAGGCAGGAAATAATGAGATGAAATTAAGAAGGTATTTAGGCTGCAAATAAGGAAGAAGAAAGGAAGCAAAGCAAAGCCCCTCTCCCCTGCACAGTGCTGCACGGGTGGCAGGGGCTTTCTGGGGGCAGAGACCAGGAGCATCCCACCAGTAGCATGAGAGGCAGGATGTGACTCCCTGCCTTGGCTGAGCATCAGCCACCCACCCAAGCTCCAAACCTCCATCTCCTCAGATACCCCAGTCACCAACAGCACTGACACCGATTCCCCACAAAACTGCCACCACGGGGTGGTTCTGGGCTTCCAAAGGGAAGGAAACCTCTCATCTTCCCCTGGAAAGGAATATTCTGCACCAGAGCTTTTCCACTCCACATCCCTGCGTTTGCAGGAATCCACGCCATCCTCTGAAAAGGGCTGTGCCTATGGGGGATGGTGGGGATGAGGGGACTCGTGTTAGAGCCAGCCTGAGAAACAACAAAAGGAGGGAGGGGGAAGGGAGAGAAGGGCAGAAAATAGAGAACAAAGTGCCTGCGGGCGGTTTAAAGGCCTCCTTCGAGCTCCTGCTTCCAAGGACATCATCTCCCCCGTGGAGAATGTCTCGCAAAGCCGCTGTCCCCGCGGGCAGGACAAGCCCCGCTCCTCCCGCTCGGCCCTTGCAGGATGGCAACCCTCAGCACTCACAGCTTGCTCCGTCTCTCACCACCCTCCCTTTGAGCCACGAACAAAGACGGAGCTGCACGGCAGAACGGCCGGACCAGCTGGGTAGGGTTTAAGCATCGTGGCCCATATGTGCTGAAATACCCAGACATATTGGGGTTGTGTTTAAAGGAACAGTCCCAGCTTTCACGCTGAAAGCCGGTGCTTTTCCAAGGCGAGCGTGAAGTTTTTTACCTTGGGCCTTTGCAAAAAAGGTGGGGTGTGGTTTTAGCAAAATCTCAAAAAGATATAATATTTAAAGCTAGAGGACTAGAAGTAAGGTTTTCAAATATTTAATATCTGACAAAAAATATTTTCTCCATATTCCTAGCTAAGGCCAAAGTAGGGAGAGCAACCTGGAGAAAGCATCTCATTATTTTACCAGCCTGTATGCAAAGAAGCATGTTCACTACACAGTGACTTAGGGAGGCTGAAGCACAATCTGGATTGGAGATGAGAGATTGCCTTGGACTGACCATGGACAACTTCCCTGGATCTCCATGCCTTTAAAGCCAGAACCCCAGTTTGGGTTAGGAAGATGGCTTTCTTGTCATCTCTTTCTCCAAGGAAGTTAACATAAAAGCTGCAGCTACACTTGATTAATTCCAGGCATTTGGTAACTGGAGACAAATCTCAGCAGTGCAAAGGGAACTCACACTCCCTCCCAAATGTGTGAATCAAGCCACCACTTCAGTGCACACTGTGGTTTTTGTGTAACAAACTACATTTCCTTTGTGTAAGGTGTAATGTTAGACACAGGTACAAAAGAAGCATGAATGATAATGCAATAATCATCTGACACAGCCTGGAAAACCCCAGCACAGGATGAACCTGGGAATGAACAGAAAAACACAAGGTGTGCAGGAAAGCTGTATTTCCAGCTTCAGATACTAAACACAGAAGTCTAAGAAGGTCAAAGAATGGACAGCAGATACCTCAGAGGAAAAGCAGCAGCATTTTGGACTGAAAAAAGAGGAAGGGGACCAGGTGCCCAGGCTGGGTGCTGTGCCAGGCTGCCATCCCTGAGGCTCTGCTCCCTGTCCCACAGGGAAGCACCCCAGCAGACCCCACACAGCTTTCCCTCCTCAGGTGGTGTTCCTGTATGCTTAGGGAACCTCCTCAGGCACCTGAGAGAGTCCTGTGACAACACCAAACAGCCGCTTATTTGTAAAGAGGTTCCATTTAATGAGCCAGGGCCATGATACAACACTTAGGGGACATGGAAAGCAAACAACCATCCTCCCTGACAGACAGCAGCCACAACCCAGCCACACTCTCCCAGTTTTAGGACGTGCTCTTTGTCTCCCCAGGTAGCATTTCAAGGGCTAAGCACAGCATAGGTAACACAGGCTGTGCCTGGGCAGGAGTTCAGCCTGCCTCAGTTCTCACTAGACAGAATGTACCATTCCATCCTTATGGATACTTTTTCCATATATAGTTGGAATGCCTGCTGGAGACCAGTGCCACCTTCTCTATTATTAGTGTACAATGGGCAACTGAGGCACAGTGAGGTTGAAGGGACTTGCCTGACACCAGCCTGCACATGACAGAACCAAAATGATCCTGACTCTGCTGCGCCCTTGGCCTGGCAAGGATCCCTGAGGATTCTCTCTCTCCTCTGGACACCTAACAGGGCACACCACCACTGCAGAATAACACAGATTGCAAAGCAAGTCACCAATCTTCATATTACAGCACAGCTGTATGCATGGATACTTTCTAGCACCCTCTTAGGAGATCTCTTAAAATTGCACTTGAATACTTCCATTAAAATTGCCATGGGTGGCACACCATGTACCAGCTATTCTGGAATGGCACCTGTTCATTAAAACACCTCAAAGTGAGGATAAACAAATAGTTGTTCCAAGGAGCCCAGTCTACTGAGTAGGCCCATTTTGTGCAATGTCTGCAAAGAAATAAGGACATCCAAGGCTCAGCCTAAGGTTCCTCAGGTCAGGAATGTACTGCTAAAAGACAAAACAAGAATCTTCTTCAATTCCTGCAGTTTTCAAGTATCTACTCATATCTTCATTGAATGCAGAAGAGCCACAAATTAATACAAATGGCTTTCTTCGACAGGAATTTACTATTGTCTTCATCAAGTCTTCATTGAGACGACCAGTGTATGTGTTTTCCTGATAGCTCTGAGGAAGTTTTTCCAGCGAAGATTCCTGAAAAGGAAAAAGGTTTGCTGTGTATGACATTAAAAAAGACAACATTGCTTAGAGCTGAATCTCCCTCCTCCCCTCAGAGTAGTGCACAGGATGATTTTCACCTTTGTGACACCATGTGGGTGACACTGACCCTTCCTGAGAGCTGCATTCCTCTTCCCAAGCCCAGGTGAAATCTTACCCTGCCACAGGACCTTGGTCAGAGGGGACTGAACAAAACCAGAGTGTAACAATCACTAATAAACGCTGCAGAACCTTCTCCATCAAGAACCATCTCCCAGGGCACCTCTCCTATTCCCAAGTCCCAAGTCTACTCCTCTCTATTGCCTCTCCCATTCCCAAGTCTCTTTCAGTCCCATCTCCCTTGACCAAAACAGAAAGAAGCCAGCTCTGCTCCAAATACAGCTCTGATCCCATGAGAAGTGTCAGCTCCAGTGGCGCTGGATCCAGCAGGGACTCCCCTGCTGCAATTAATCAGAGGCAGAAGGTGCTCAGATGTGGTGGTGACAGGCAGCACAATGAAATACAGACAGATACGTAATCCCAAGAGGGAGGATGCACGAGCCAGCCTTGGACTACCACAAACCTGCTAGGAGAGGAGGAAAAAGGGACAGAGGAGAGGCAGACTGTGTTAACAGGGGTCAGGTGGGCTTCGTGCCCTTCGCTGATTGAATTTCAAGACCTCTTCATGCTCTTGAGACAGCAGTCAAAGAGTTTAAACACCCAGAAAAGGGTATTTAAGCCATGTCACCAGAGACAATTATGGTTATGCTCCTACAGAGCAGCTGAGGGGGTGCCCAAGTCACCAGCACTTTCCCCTCTACCAAATCTCCTCTTGCTGAGGCCATACGTGGAACAGAATGTATGAGGCAGTTCCACTGTGAGAGATACAAGAAATGATTCATCTGAGAAACTAAAAATGCAATGGGATTCATTCCCTTAGCATAAATAATTCTTTCTATATCCTCCCAGCAATGAATCCTCATTTCTGACAGAAATAATTTTTAACCACCAAATCCATGCAGAACACAGGCAACTTTGGGACCAAATAGAAATGAAAAAGACTGCTCAAAATGTAAGACCATTGAGAGGTATGCCCTCATGCCATGAATGTGGCAGAAAAGTAATTTTACAGAAGGGGGAACAACTTTTAGAAGTTTAAAAATGGGTCAGCAAGGAAAAATAATTGCTGGGAAGTAGGTGCTAGCACACCAGAGGAAAGCTGTAGCCATGAGCAAAGAATGGAAGATAAGGACAGATTAAGGCACTGGTATTAGGAAGAAAAAAATAAGCTTATTTGCTGTTTAGATGCAGCAACAACTGCTTGAAATGAGGGGAATAACCAACAGTGACTATGGAACAACAGGTCCATCCCAACAGAACACAGAGGCAGAGAGAACAGCAATGGCCACTTCCCCAAAATTCTCCAGACTAGCAGCAGTGTGAGTACATGTAGCAGATTTAAGAACAGCAGCTACTGGATCACAAATTAGGCTGGATGACTGGAAAATAATTAAGATCATGCTTATGGAAAAGTGGAAGAGGTAGAGGCTCATTCAGCACACAGAACCCTCACACAAACACACTTCATATCCATTTATTTACCTGGCTTAGGACATAAAATATTCTGATATTCCAGTACCGAGCCAAATCCTTCAGGAGAGGTTTTAAATAAATTTTGTCAAAGGTAGGGAAGCAGCCAACAAGAGTAACAAAGGTTTCATCCTCTTCATCATCTGTTATGGACTGGAGGATGGGAATCATTGGTGCAAGGCCAGTGCCTGAGGCCAGCATGAGGAGTTCTCCATGCTAACAACAAAACAGAGAATTTGGAATGAGCTGTGGTGCCTGGAAATGGATGTGCTCATGGGGAGTTCCTCTTGCTGCCACGCTGCTAAAGGGTCTCTTGAGAAACAACATACCAGAAGGTCATGAACTGGTAAATTCAGATCCAAAAATGTATTTTTCTGTGAAGGATTACAGATAGCACTTAAAGAGTTTACACATCAAATCTAACAAAACTGGATTTTACCCAAATATAGTAATTTATCCTAAGTTTAGCCTTGATTTCAATTAATTCATGTTTCAGTTTCAATTCTGCAGTATGTTCTGCTGACCCACTGTGTGTTTTCTTCCATTGGAAATGCTCCCTGGGCTCCTCTTGGTTGCTGCAAAGTAAAATCCTGAATGTTCTCTGGAGGAAATGGGATGTAGGAAACAATTGCTCTGTATAGAGCTTGGCCACTCAGATTTTACTTATTTTTGTTGGGGTAAAAAAAAAAAAAACAACCCAAAAACAAATCCACCAAAAAACCTAAAAAGCTTTGGGATCTTAATGACCAGTGTTTCAAATTTGCTCCTCATTTGAAAGGTCAGAATTAAGTAACTGAATTAGCGTGTGTGAGAAGCCTCTCCCTGAAACCAGATCTGCCTTTCCCTGCAGCCAGCCTGGTATTGGCAGGTGGGACCAGCGTTTGGGGAGCGACCTGACACCTCAACAGCTCAGGGAATACCCGAGAGAGGAGAAGATTAACACCTCCCCTTCACTCCTACTCAGTCACAACACAGAGATGTGGGTCAAATCAGGCAAAAACCCATCCACACTCATTGCTAGTGCACAGTTCCCTTTGTTAGGCACATCAGGAGCTCCTGATGCAAGTGATGAACACAGAGCCTTGCTAATATCTTCCTGTCTCACATCCACCTCCTCTTCCCTCTTAAATATTCTGCAGCTCAAGAAGGTGCTCCAACTGACTGCTAATGCTGTCACACTGTACAGTAACCCAGGAAGTCTCTAAAATAATAATGAAAACAGGAATCAAATGGATGTCTTCCCTTCAGAGCACTGAACAAAGCTTGCTGCCACAGGCTGAAGCACCCTATGGCTTTTAGGAACTAACCTTATTAGGCTGATACGGGAACCCTCCAAACGGCCCACGCCAAAAGACCACGTCTCCTCTTTTCCACGTTTTTATGTATTGTGACATGAGCCCAGCTTCATAGCACTAATAAAAAACATTGCACAAAAGAAAAGAATAATTATACTCCATTGGAAAGTTTCCCAGCTTAAAGTCGATTATAAAGTTATCTACATTTAAATGAAAAGGGGACAAAAAAACATTTCGTGTATTTAAAAAAGAAAGAAAGATCTTTCTGTTTGAAAAATAACTCGAAGTTATACCCAAAACAAAGACATTTAAATTAAATCATATTGGAACCACTCCAGCTTGACTATAATGTAAACACAACCCCCTTCTCATGCAGCCTGAATTTCCAAAACTGGAAAAAGCTTATCAGAGTTCTTGCTTACAAAGCACACAGAGAAGAGTGTCTTGAATGCAAAGCACAGTGCAGGCCTTCAAGTGTTCTCCAAATCTCAGGGTATGGGGTCTGGAAATGCCCTCTGGGTACTGTTAGTTATATAAACACCACATAGCTCTTGCTTTGTTTCAGTCTCTCAGATGCTGCACTGATACAATTAGTGACCCAAAGTCGGGCTTCTCATTTGTAAAACTCTTTGTTTTTCAGAACAGATCATCTGGATGCTGAGGGATGCCTCCACAGTTCCAGAAGAATATGTTAATGTTGGCCCCATGGAAGAAAAACACGAGCAAAAATCCTGCCTCACTTTCTACCAGGCACAAACATTGTCCAGGCTGCTGCCTGCAGGAATGCTGATCTCACTCATGACTGAGAAGGGCTCAGTGCTTGCTGGAAACAGAAGGGACGAGAGGCTGGAAAAATGAAGGGCTTGTCCAAGCAGTTATGTTGCCATCCATGCCCTAAATGTGTGACCACAGAATGTTTTAAGAAAAAAATGTGAGCAAAAGAGCAGCCACAGTCTGGTATGGGGCCAGAGAACCAGGACTGGCCCAAACAGCAAGAGCTGAAAAGCCCAAAGCTTCAGCACACGAGTATAAGCCCGGGGAAGAGCAACACAACCAGGGGTCAGAAAATGGGATGTGATACAAGCCTTTGGCAACTCCAGCCCACACAAAAGAAGTGTATTTGGGGTTATTTCCTGCACAGGCATTGGAGAGAAGCCTGGCTCCACACCCCAGTGCCTTGGCTGGCCACCAAGCTGCACTGCAGGCAAACAAAATTGGTGAACCACAAAGCAGCTCAGAGAAAGAGAGTGAGGGAGCCTGTGCTTGTGCTTGCAAGCAGTGTTACCTAAGAAAGAACACAGATGCTCCTCCCCCCCAACCTCTCACTTAAACCTGAAATATTAAGAAGTATTAGCACCAGTTGTTACATTCAAAATGTAAATCACACACACATCCAGCCTCTGAGTTATTGTCAAAATTCTTTTATGTTAGAGGGATCTGGGCAGGTGCTAAGCCTCATGCAAAGAGTGTGCACTTGCTTCAAAGAAGCAAAATTTTTACCTCCCTTCTTCAAATACATCTGGAAATCCAAGGCAAGAACAGAAAAGTCAGGCCCACTTACTGCCTATTCCTAAAGGACTGGGGTAATGGAAACTAAAACAATCCTTCTTTCATGAAAATTATTTCCAAAAAATTGAAGTGAAAAGTGATTGAGTGGGTTTAAAATGAGTTTTTCTAAATAAAAAGAAAAAAATTATCTCCTGGAGGAAAACTTCCACACCCCGTTTTACATGGAGAGAAACCCTAACATTATAAAATCACTCAAAAAGAGGGTTATGCTCTGTAAATGGCAACTCCCTCACTCTTAACTGTAGTATCACAAATGCAATGCTGTAATAATAGGAGACAGAAGGGTTTGAACAGTGCTTGGATTGCATAGTAATAATAATATACTACTTTCCAAAATTGCCTCAATAGTGTGAAATATACCACAACCTACAGAGTGAGTTATAAAAATGGCTGCTTTATACTGGGTGTTACCAACCTCTTTTGTCACTGCCAGAGAATAACTATAGCTCCTTTTGGGATGAAAGGTTCTATATAAAGGAAAGGTATCATTACAATCATTACTATTATTATTGAAATGCAAAACCTGTGAGTAATGAGCCGCTATACATGAAATTTCACAGTCATCCTGTGAATGTATCCTATTAATGCAACTCAAATGCAACATTTGTCTCCCCTACCAATTGCCACAAGAATGGGGAAATGACCCTCCCACAGGTGTCCTAGAGAAGCTGTTCACTTTTCTAAAGAGCAGGGTTTGTGTTCGAACATACAATGCATAATAAACCCCAGAAACATGAAATCCTGCAAGACAGGCAGAGGACAAGTGGCCCTTCTCTGCAAGCCACCTGGGATACTCAGCACTTTGAATTTCACACCTGTACTGAAGTCTGTGTCTGCCCTGAGGAGTCCCTAGTGACATACAGATGGAGTATTGGAAAAATGCTCAAGTCAGTATTTGCCACGCAAAATAATCATTTATGAGAACCCTGATGACTTACATGAGACAGATTTCCAGCCAAATCTCCTATAAATTCCTTCTGAACTCAACCAGCATTTTGTGGTTGACTCCATAAAGGTGAGCCCATTGTCCAAAATGGGCTCTGCCACCATGTCCACCTCAATAGATGCAGCCTGTGGCTATAGGACACCTCTGCCCTGTGGGCCACAAAGTCCCTCTCAGACTGCAGCTCCAGAGCCCTGTCTGCACACCAGGAGTAGCAGCCCACTGACAGAGGCATGTTCTTCAAGGCTCTCACTCGAAGCACTGACAGCATTGGTTCCTAAATAAAACACCTTATACTCTAATCCATATTGTCCAGGCTTACTTACTTTAATTAGAACTTCAAAGTAACCTTCTGCATTCCTGGGGCTAATTGGAGTATAGGCTCTCTGAACCTCCAAACCATTCACCACTCCTCTGAGAAGACAAACAGAAAACCCCTGTGACTTGGGTCATCTTGGGGAGCTCCTGCAGCTCTCTGGGAGACAGGTCCTCTTCCCAGTGGCCCAGTCTGTGCACAGATGCAAAACATTTCCCTTCCAGAGGCAGAAATCCAGGGGGAACATAATGGCTAACAGCACCTTTTGTTTTCCCAGTGGTGGCCTCAGCTGTACCACATCCAGCAACTGGACAAACCCCTGAAAGGGATTTTGTAAGGACATGCAAGAGTGGCAAAAGGGAAAGAAAACACTTAAGTTTGCTATTCCTTTTGAGCTGGGGTCACTTTCTGCATCTGGTAATCAAATAACAAAAGCCAAGGCACAGTCTTGACCTCGGGCCTTGTTAATATAGACTATTTTCCTGTAAGTCTTCCCTTTCCATGGAATTATCCACCCCGCTCTGTGCTACTGACCATGGAAATTGATTGAAGTGACCAAACCTTTTTTCTGTGCTGTGTGATGAGCCAGGGCTGGAGGGAGGAGCATGTGCTGTCAGCAGAGCCAGCTGCACACACCAGCCCTGAACGTACCAGGGACGTCAACAGATGCACATCAATGGCATCCTAACAGGACTTTCTCTGTCTGGCAATGATCACCACAGATGGCTCAGAGACAGAAACTTTCCCCAAGTGGCCCCTTTCTAGCAAGCAGCAAACTACATAGGAGGGTTGTTTTGCTAGAAATCAGTCAGGCAGTGCCTGGGTACTGGGGTGCTGAGTTACCCCAAGATACAGGGCCTAAAATGCTGAGCTCTGGGGCAAGAGCAGCTCATTGTCTTCATTCCAATATGCTGGAGTAAATAATCTGTTGTAACATCTATTCTTTTAAACCTTTCTTTCTGCAAATGTGTTTTCTTAATCACACCTAGTTCTTTCTGAGCCACCAACGCAGGGATAATGCTGAAGAAAACTACAGCTTCTACCATAGAATTAGTAGAGGCAGCAAGCTCACGAGCTCTTTCATCTGTGTCATTGTGGAGGTACAGAAATCATGATTTGCCTGCTATGAAGCCTTTGTCTATTGACAAAACCCTACGTGTTAGGTTACATAATGCAGACTGTTTAACTAGCACAGAGAACAATACCTTAACACGATATGTTGTCCTAAACTCAATCGCAGGCTGCTCTTTCCTGGTAATTCAAATTTGTACTGGTAGGTGTCCTCTGTCAGCTGCTCCACCGAGCTCACGCTGAATGCAGTGAATATATCTGGATTCAGCTCTGAATTATTGCTCTGCAAGAACAACAATAAATAATTACTTGGTTAGATGGTGTCTTTTATTATTTCATTTTTCTCTGGAAACAAACGTGCGTGCTAATTTAGTGCCGGAGATCCTCAGGACATGAATTAAACACTGAGGCCCAGCACAAATTCCAGCTCTCTGCTGATTCATTATCATGTTCTGCAGCGTGCACTTTGGGATCTTGCATTTCTCCCCACCACCACCTATTTAAATTACATTTGTTTACACCTTACAGCAAGGTCATCCTATTATGACTCACTGCAATCATTTTCGCATGTCAGGAAATAAACAGAAATAATTCTGCTAAAAGAGCCAAGTGCTGCTTTGGGGGCAACTTTGCAGCCTGCTGATGGCCACAGTGAACAGAAAACATTGTCAGTTGTTTCAGCTGATCTTTTTTACTTGACCCAGCATAGTTAATCTTATGTAAAAGGGCACAGACAGGCTTAAAAATTATACTCTGAAGACAACTGCTCCACCACACACAACAGCTTTTTCTCAGCATCAAAATACGAGTTTAAAAATCAGGCAAGGATGAGAAAGGTAAGGAAAACAAAGCTTCTCCGAGGAAACTGGGAGAGGAGAAGCTGCAGAGCCAGAGCTGTAATGCGACACCAGGGAGAACTCTACACTTGGAAAATCACATTACAGCAGGGAGAGTGGCCAAGGGGGAGGGTGAAGGCTGAGTTTGGGGAATTACATTTACAGCCCTCTCTTAAGGCACCACTTGAATTTATCCCTGTATCTCTCACCCATCACAACCCCACACCCGAACAAGTATGATCAAAGCACAGGATCCAGGATGTGATGAAGATAAATGGACCTGCTCCTTTTTTCCCATGAGAAGGCTTTTGTCTTGCATTGCTTTGGCTCTCTCCCACTGTGCGAGCTCCTTCTCGTACACATCGTAGATGCAGGGCTTGCAGCCACTGCCGCAGCACTGGGATGGAGAAGGCTCCTGTGGCCTCAGAGCCAGCCAGTCCTGCTCACTGTTACTCATCGCCTGCAAAAAACACAAACCAGCACGATGAAAAACAGTAGGTGCTTGTCAGCTGGGTGTTTTTGCAGAATTTTGAGAAAATGTCTCTCGAGCATCTCGCACGTGTGTCAAACTAAAAACCTTGAGCTGATCTGGGTTTGCAGCATCCCACTTTTGCTCAGTGCCTCTGTAGAAATGCCAGATCTCGCAGCCACCAGCCCAGAGCAGAGCCTCACCCAGCCTCAGGCTCTCCTCCCCAGACAGGCTGCCCAGCCAAACCTACACCCTCTAATCCTGCTCGTTCCGCCAGGGTGATTTCCTACAAAAGAGCCGCTTGGTCAGCCGGAGCAGAAACATCTTAAAAATCTGCTGCTGTGTCCAGGAGGAAGGGTGACAAAGGCAGCCACCAGGACAATGGGTGACAAACCCAGCCACCAGATGTGGCCTGAGTTTTGTGCAGCTTCAGAACAGGGGAGGGCAGCGAGCTGAAAGCAGCTTTCAGAGCCAAGAGACCTGAGGCAGAGGGCAAAGTCTCAGTGAAACAACAACTTTGGTTATGGGCTTTCAACACATGGATTTAAACGCACAGGTAGGGGAGGCCAAGAAGCACAAGATTTTATCCCTCGCTCCCGTTGTTTCCAAGTGAGATGTACCCATTGAACACTCGTCAGGTCAGAACCATGCTGCAGACCGCGCTGTTTTTACACACGGCCCGAGCTAAGGCTGCTCACAGCGCACTGGCGTCCGCATCCCTTGGACACAAAGCTGCCCACAGGAAATTATGAAGCCACGGGTGACGAAGCAGAGGAAGCGGACATTTAGCGCTTCCAGCAGTTTTAATTGCCAAGGTCAATTAATTAACTAACCTTCACCCCCGTAACAGAAACACTTATTTTAAGGAGGGGGGCAGGGAACGGAAGAGAGAACCAAAGGCGACTGGCCCGGCTTCCCACCGCGCCCGCTGTCCGGGGGCTCGGAGCACCCACGGGCAATGAATGGGGGGTAACCCGACGTAGCCGCGGGTGAGTCCGAGACGCCCGGGCTCGGGGCTGCGCAGATTTACGACTTCCGAGCACTTACTGTGCGCGCCCGGGGGCTCGGCCAGGCCGGCCCGGGGCAGAGCGGCCCCAGCCCCGAGACACGAGTGCTAGCCCCACCGGCTCCCGCCCAGGGACGGTCTCTCAAGTGCCCCCCGCCCTACAGGTGAGGAGGCGCCTCTCCCCGCCCACCTCCCCACTCACCCACCCAACGCCTGCTCTCACCCGCCAGGCAATTTGCCGACCCTCCCTTACCGCGGGGCGCGCCTGCCCGCCATTGGCCGCCGCTGCCGTCAGTCAC
>VXBI01012878.1:0-18251 GCA_013397375.1 Toxostoma redivivum
CTCTAAATAGGTTTTTTCTGATGTACACACTAGGATGTCATCCGTGCAGTGATGGATGATTGCTTCTGGGAATTCTTCTCGAACAGGAGAAAGGATGTGAGAGACATACCATTGGCATATAGTTGGAGAGTTTTTAAGTCCTTGGGGAAGGAAAAGCCAATGATATCTTTTGAGAGGAGCTTCTCTGTTGAGGGAGGGGACGGAAAAGGCGAATCGTGGTGCATCCTGGGGATGCAATGGGATGCTGAAAAAGCAATCTTTGATGTCGATGACAACAAGTGTCCAGTCTCGAGGCAACATTGATGGGGATGGCAGACCAGGCTGGAGAGGGCCCATGTCTTCAATGATGTTGTTGATCTTGCGAAGGTCATGGAGGAGTCTCCACCTGTCAGTTCCAGGTTTTTTGAGGACAAACACTGGAGAATTCCACGGTCTTGAAGATTCGACAGTGTGTCCTTTTGCTAGCTCTTCTTCAACGAGGGCTTGCAGTGCGCACAGTTTGACCTTAGAAAGGGGCCACTGGGCTTGCCATTGGGGAACATCACTTTTCCAGGTGAGACGAGGCGTAGGTGGAACAGCGCGCTTTCCAATGGCCCCAGTCAGAAATCTCGACTTTGGATTCAGAGAGAAGCCCCCCATTGGGTCAGAGCATCTCTGCCCCATAGGGTGATGGGGGCTCTTACCTCAAATAGCCTGATGGTTGCTAGCTTTCCTTCAGGCCCTTCGATGATGACGCTGTGTCTGCTTCTCATGGAAACAGCAACTCCTCCAATTCCAGCCAGCATGCCTGTCACAGGTTGAAGTTCCCAGTGTGGTGGCCACTCTGAGCGAGCGATGACAGTGACATCAGCACCGGTGTCCTCCGTTCCTGGTTTTTGGATTTTTTCTCTGTAGCAGAAAAGGTTGCACTCGAGGATGGGTTTGTTTGGACCCATGATTTCTGTCCACATTATTGTAGGGTTGAGAGGAATCCATTCCACATGGTTTTTGGGAAGTAGGAAGGCCTGTGCAATAGGTGTTTTCTGTGGAAGAAAAAAAGGAGTGTTCGTGCAACACAACTGAACAAAGATTTCTTTTCCAGATGGTACAGTCTGTATTTCAGGTAAAACAGAGATTTGTGGTGGGCCATGGAAGCTGTCACCCAGGATTAAAATGTCCCAAGGACCACCTGGAGGTCCATATTTTCCTGTGGGGATGCGATAAAATTTGGAATCTGTAATATTTAAGAACAAAACTGTTACCAACTGGCGCCTGGTTCCCAACAATATCTCACCATATGTTGGGTCTGCTTGATGTAGTCTGGAATTTTCGAGGATGGTGGGGTCTGATGTCCCTGGTTCAGCATCGTTGGGGCTGGGTGGAAGGCAGCTTTTGATTTGTTGTCTGAGCTCGGAGCTGAAACCGAGCTGTGCTGGAAGTTTTTTGACTGTTGTGGTTTTTGTTGCCTCTGGGGTTTATGGTAATTGTTGTGTGGGTTTTGAGTGTGTGGTTTTTCAGGGCAATGTCTTATGAAATGCCCATGCTCTCCACAATAGAAGCAGCGGGCATTGTCTTTGGACACCATTGCGGCAAATGCTCCAGAAACACCATCAGCAATGCCCTTAGCAACTGCTGTAGCTACTGTATTTTCCATGGATATGTGGCGTGTGCAACTTTCCACCATCTGCTCGATGGTGGGGTCTGTGTCTATAGGTAAAGCTCTCAAAATCGATTTACATTGTTCATTTGCATTGCTTAAAGCAAGTTTTTTCAAGAGTTCCTTCTGTGCTCTCAATTTGTTTTTCCAAAGCATCCTTGAGTCTGTCTACAAATTTTATAAAAGTCTCATCTATTCCTTGTTTAATATTTGAAAAATGAAGGGTAGGAACAGTGTCATCATGTGTCAGTAAGAATGCATTTTTGGCTGCATTGGCAATGTCCTGTAATATTTCTTCAGGTATGTGGTTAGCTTGTTCAGATGCCTTGGAAAAATTTCCTTCACCAGCTAACCGTTCAATAGTGAAATTTTGTTGATTGGGATCCTTTGAGTATTTGAGTATATTGGTCCCCTTTCTGCTCCAGTTAACTCCAGATCAGCTACAGCACACCCCATTGCACAGTCAACAGTCAGGTTACTTCCGTGTTGGAAAAACACTGCTTCTCAGGCACAGGCAGCTCCAGCAGGATCAGGGCAAATCCTGCTACCCAGGGCAACACCACATTCATTTCTGAGCAGCTCATGCTGGAGCCTGTCTGTATGCTCATACTGCAAAAATCTCCAACAGGTGTTCAGGATACTTCCCAAAGAAACCAAGGGTCTGTGACTACATGATCTGCCCAGCTCTTACCAATCTTGAATTTATTAGCAAATCCAACCAAATGTGACAGCAGGATCTGGTCCCACATGGTCTGTGAGAGCTGGTGGACACCTGGGACACATCAGCTGCCTTCACTGAGGAGAAGGGAGTAGCAGGCACAAAGTGCTACCAGCTTTGCTAAGGCCCAGCAGCTGGTACCCTACAGAAGAGTTCCTCTGCCTATGGGAAGTTTGCACCTTATTTCAGTGTCACTGGAATGATGCAGGAGCTATCAGTGAAGAAGAACATGAAGTTGTGACAAGCTGACCAGCAGCCCAGACTGACAGAGCATTCCACAGAGGTATAGGCAGCCAGCAAGCTGAAAGAGATAAAAGCTTTTCTTGGGGTTTGACCCAAAATGTAGTACTTTCCAGCTTTATGATCCCAGATCTGTAATAATGATGTCAAGAGATGGTTGAGAAGCCCCACAAATGAGAATGCTACTGATCTGGAAGGAGGAGAATTTGACACTGTCTTATTGGCAATATCTGTCCTCAGCCTCACCTGCCTGTGAAGGGAAGCTGGAAGTAGCAGTACTCAGAACAAGCCCTCACCTCTCAAAAGAGGGAGGTGCTGAGCCACCATGGGCTGCAAACACACAAAGTCCTCCCCACTGCATATGGATCTGTCCTGACATGGCGTTCCCATCAGTGCACCCCTGTGAACCACCTTCTGCTATTGGAAAAAGAAGCAGCCCATCTGAGCCAGAATCTGCTCTGCTCCCAAGATCTCTGTCACAATCCACTGTTAATACAGGCGGGAGTTGTGATGGTTCGTTTTGATCTCAGAGGTGCAAAAAGGCAACAGCAGAGGACAAATCAGTTACTCAAAGCAAAATGCACTTTATTGAGTGCTGACAACTCAGTTGGTGATAGAGGGAGAGTTAAAGGAAACAAAAGTAAAGAGAGAGAGAGAAAGAGGCAAGTGGGGAATAGCTACCAACAGACGAGTTGGATGTCCCTGTGGTCTGGCTGTTGGGAGTTGAATAATTTCTTTTATTTTCTGTGGAATTTTTCCCTATTCTTATGCTAATCACTCCAGGCTAAAAGTTAATTGCCTCTCACCGGAAGGGNCTGCTGTTTATCTTGTTAGATATATTAGTAAAGAACTGTTATTCCTACCCCCATATCTTATTCCTGAAAGCGTCTGATTTCAAATTATAGTGATTAAAAAGGAGCGGATTACAGGGAAAGGGGTTCATCTCTCTCCTTGGCAAATACCTGTCTCTTAAACCAAGACACTGGCCCAATAGACTTTGGTGTCCTCGTGGTCCCAGGCAATAGACATGTCTTCTGTGGGGAAATCTCAAAGACTTCTCCAGAGGGTCATTTTTTATAGTCCTTTTCCAAAGCGAGTGATGTCTGGCCAAGAGGTGAATTTTATGGGCCATTGTGAGCTGCTCCGAGACAGAACACGCAGTGATGCTCCAAGAAGCAGGTGTAGGCGTAGTACCTGTTCGAAGGTACTGTACTGTGGACAGCACAGCAAGCACAGTGCACCAGCAAACAGTCCCTTGGCCAGCATCCACCTCAGTCAGGCCAGAACTCCTGTCCAGAAGCAGGTGGGGGTCCTTGGGATAGCCTCTATTCTCGCTACGGTCATGAGGCATATGAGGGAAACTCCAGACCAAATCTCACAATCTTCTGGGACAAAATAGACACTTGTGAAACAGAGGCACAAGTACAGTTGTGTCACCAACCTTTCAAAGGAAAGATACTTTAACCTGACCCTGATTCCAAAAGCACCCTACATGGAGTCTTTCAGGCTCCAGGCATCCTTCCAGGTTTTCCACAGTCTCTTGTTCTTCATGGTTTCTCTTCCAGCTATACTGTTTTACCTATTGAGGAAGTAAATCCTCTTCTCTTGATGTCCAAAGCCCCTCCCCATGTTTTTTTCCCTAATTTTGGAGACAGGCAATTTTATCAAGAGCTTTTGTCCTGGGGAAAAAAAATATCTACCAGCGCAGTTCTGTCAGCACTGCATTCATGTCTGTCTTGAAAATACCTTTATTATCTCAAGGACTAGCTGGACAGAAATAACATCATATAGCCAGCAGACTAACTACACTTCCTAATGCAGCCCCTGACCCAGGTGTTTACCAACAGAGCACTAGAAGCCCATCTTGGGAATGGTTGTTGGGGTCCAATATCAGAGTCTAGCAGATCAGAAGGATGTATTCATTTGCAAAGTACTCTGAATTATAAAGACTGAGGGCAAAGGCTGCTGGCAGATAAAGGGAGGACACTCCAACCTCGCCCCTCCCTTCCCCCCCCCAAGTGACTAAGGTCATTAAATGTCTTTTATCAAGGTGGTTCTTCAAGATATCCTCATGCACAACAAACACCAAGCACACAGTGGTAGCTGGCCAATATTTCCTAATCCCCGGGACCAACTGGGCCTTCAAGTCTAAAAAAACTCAATACCAGGGCCTGACCCAAGCTGTCCAAAAACTGCTCTGCCCAAGTCAAATAGAGAGCTGAAGAATCCCTGAAGGGTTTAAATTTCGTTGGTGTAGTTCTGACAGTTTCTTGGAAAACATCAGTAAGGGATACTTAACATAAAGAGAAAACACATTCCTCTGTCTGAGAGGACTAAGATGTTTATAGTCAAAAATTATGTGCCTAGAAGGAAGGTAGTGTTGTCCTTATGTGTTCCCTGTGCAAGACAGCATGGAGGCTCTGAGAAAAACAACACACCTAGTGGGGTGGGGGGCAAGAATTGGAAAGACACAAAAAAATAGCCATTTTGGTTGACATCATATTCTGCACTGAGCATTCACTCCATACATAGCAAGGATGAGAATTCCATTAAAGGTTACCTCAAACTAAACTTTCACTTTGAAATTTCAGACTCAGCAACTTGGAGATTTAAACTCCCTAATTTGGAGATTTCAACTGCCTACCCTTCCCTGATTGTTTGACAGGGAAGTTTTCTGGATGATTAATGGAAAGCTATAAACAGCATTTGCATAAAGATATCTATCTCCTTTGCTGGGAATATGTTCCAAAACTGGCTTTGTAAGAAGAACAAACAACAAAAGAGAAACTTTCAAGGCTAAGCAAGACAACAGACAGTGCAGGTTTCTATTATTTACAAGTCAGCTGTCATGATGCAGAAAACAAGACCCAGTCCTTGCTGTGGACAGTGGAGCAGCATTCCTCTCCCCAAGTGACCAACAGTAGGACCATTGTACCCAGCTCCTCAGGGAGAATTAGGAGTCCCTAGTGACACATATCTGCTGGCAAGGTTAGCCTCAGGACAGTGGTGTTCCCAGCCCCAATGACAGAAATGTGTTTTGTAAAGGAAGGTATTCAGGGTGTCTGCTTCAACCCAGGCAAGCAGCTGGCAGCAACCAGCAGGGTGGCAATTGCCCTTCCAGGAAAGTGCTTCTTGTTCCTCATCACAGATGCCATTTCCCCAGCTATGGGTTGATAAGTGCCTTGCCAAAGTTGCACAAGCCAAATCCAGGAGTTTTGATGTGCTTCAGTTCTGGACAGACAATTGCAAACTTGTGTCTGTGACTCCTACTGATACTCAAACTGCCCCCAGATCTTCCCTTGGTGAGCTGGGCACTCCCTTTGCTCCCTCATCACACCCAGCAGCACTGTGTCCCACATCATCTCCATGGAGAACATACAGACCAGGTGAATGATATTTCCAATTCCTATAAATGCCATGAGGTTTTTTGGGCCTTCCTGCAGACACATTACTAAGTCACCTCGCCCTTACTTTGCAGGCAGGATATAATGAGTTTATATATAATAAAGTTTACCTGGAGGAAGTGTAGGAGTTGTAAAGAGCAGCTTCCAGAAGCGTGACTGTGCTATGTGCACACATCCAAGGCTGGAATCCAGATGCATATCCACCAGGAAGGCAGAAGCCATATTCAGGTTGCCAAGCCTTTCCAAGGCATGACCACAAATCCTTTGGAATATGCCCCAATGAGCAGCTTTAACCTCATCAAGAAGGACAGCACAGGCTGTTGACCCGGCAGAATAGGATACATCTTGTCTCTCCTGTGAGGCAACTGCTCAGACTGAGTTTCCCCTTAGAGCACTGCAGTCCCCACAGGCTACAAGTCCTCAGAAGTGTAGGCAGCAGTACAATTCCTAGAATTTGCTCCTGTTTGAGCACAAAATAACTTTGCATACACACCCCTGGGTGGAACATAAGGCACAGTTTTATTTTTCCTCATCTCCCTCTCTCAACTCACACCCATCACACTGTTTGCTGGCAGCAAGGCTATGCAGGGATTGATCATATGGATCCTCATGGATCATTTGTGCTCCTGGAGTAGCCAGTAGCAGTGCCCTGGACTCCTAGGAGTTCACCTGGCTGCTCAGAGTGCCACTGTCCTGAGCAAACTTTTCTGTGAGGTGTCACTGGGTGGCCCACACAAACACTCTGAGCTCTCCTTCACTTGTCCACAGCACAACCAGTGGTAGCAGCCAGGGTGACCTTTGTGCCCATGGCCACAGCCTTGGTACCCACCTGCTGGAGAAGAGGCACCAGCAGCTCAACCCAGAGGGGGCCAGAAAATCCCAGTGTGTTATAGGCTTTGGCCCCAGGACTTCTCTAAAATGTTCTGAGGAGAACACACCATATTCAAAGCCAAAATTGCTAGGGTTCCATAAAGAAAGAACAACTCATCTCAAAAGCTGGAGAAAGCTGATGATTTCCGTCCCTTTGCCTGTTGAATAAAGCAATGCATAGGCATACAGAAGCCCGTGCCAGCTACTTGTGGCTATAGCCAAAGATACAGATCAAGCACAGAAAAAGGAAAAGGTCAGTTCTCTCCTAAAAACACACAAAACACATGTTGACACATGCAGGTGAAGGACAGGGAAGATGGTTGGGATTAAACAAGTAAGGGAGTTGAACTCTTGGCCTAAACATGAGTGAGGCTTCTCCAGAGTTGGTCACTGTGTGGCACAGCTCACAAGCTCCCAACATGCCAGCACTGGAACAGGAACACAGGTGTGATGCTGCTCAGCCTCACTCAGAAGGGCTGAAAGGCTGAGATGCCCTGCCCCACCTCCTGCATAGCTGGCTCAGGTATTTTTCTGTGTGATGTGCCACAAAGACCCTTCATGTGTCCTGCTGCACTTCTCCCTGCTGCAGTCAGCCCACCATAACATGTGTACACACAGTTTATCACATTCCTTGTGCATGTCCAAGCTGGGAGTTGGGTGAGAGTATCTCCTCATACCTCCATCCACCAGGGAGGATGCAGTGCAACAAATCCTGATCCCAACAGCGTGGGGAGAGCTGAGCACCCAACTGGCATGGTCCCACCACAGGCACAGTGAGCAGCTTTCTGGCCTCCGCTGGAGCAGAACATGCAGCAGTGAAACACCCCCTGGCGCTCACAGAACTTGTGCTTCACCATCAGAATAAAGGGAGAGCCCTGCAGAGGACAAGCAAACAGAGAGGCTGCTGCAGTGGGTGCTGTCAAATGTGTCTGCATTCTCAAACACCATGTGGGTGACCCTATCCTTTACACATCACTAAGCCCAACTTTAAACTGCTACATGGTAGAAGTAATCCTTCAGATTTAAAGACAGATTTAAAACAAATATCTAAGAAAAGAAAATCAGGTAAAGAAGAAGTAGTGCAAGAGAAACAAGAAATGCTACCTGTTCATGTTGCCCTTTCACACATGCAGACAGCATACAAGCCTGGCTCCTCAGGGCTGTAGGAAATACAATAAGTCCCACCACCATTATCACACATTGTTGGCTTGACTGCACTACAAACAGTGGAGAGAAATCCAAGAGATCAGTGACTGGCAGAAAATTGCTTTAAATGTAAACCAAAGTTCAGCCTAGATCGGCTTTCACACACCCCTGCTACTGCAATTGCCATACAAAGGAAGTTACACAAAGCAAGGATTTGTAGCAACCTGCACACCAAAAAGGCAAAAGATGACACACAGCTGACTTAAAAATCAGATTACCCTATCAGATAAGAGCCCACAGAAATGGGGTAAATTCACAGCTTCAGCAAGCAGTTACCTCCAGAAAAACCCATTAAGAAGACAGGATATAATACGGTAGGTTTGAATCACTTTAACCACTGTCCCAACTGCACCAATCCCAACTCTTCCATTCAATGCTGAGGAGTTCTAGGACACTGCTGGTAAACTCTCCCTTTTTGTAGTGAAGCTCATTGTGTTTCACAGGGAACCCTGATGAACAGAGTGCTAGAGAGAAAGCCTCAGCTGGTTACTTGAGGATAAATTGCCTGCTCTACAGGAAGATGGAAAGCTTTTCACAGACAATTACAGGCAGTTCTGCATACAGGAAGGTGTTCTTGCTAATCCCCACTAGTTAGTCCCCATGACATGACTGTTTATAATCTGTATTCCCCACCCTCAACACTACACATCAATACAGCTGCCTACATAATTTCCTGCCATGAACTGTGTGGTGATACTTCATACTCTTCTGCAGCTGCTGTGCCTCAAAGCAAAGCTGGACAGCTGTCAGCAACCCATGTAGCAAATGCATACAGGCAAGGACAAGAAACTGAGTTAATGTGGCAACCTCTACCCCACCCAGAGAAATCCAGAAATGTCTCAGGCACGCATCTTCCTACATCATAGGTACACTTATGGAAGGAAAGTACATTGGAACAATATTCTCCAATAATATCATCATTATCAACGATGCTGTATTGATAAGCATCTGTGCAGTCAGCACTGCTTCTGTGTGCTTTGTCAACATAGCAAAGTGTTTTAGCACCTTGTCCCTTTTTTTCATCAGGTCATCCCATAGTGAGTGCTCATGGGTCAAATTAATGCTGGCATGTGGTTCCTTCCAGCTGCTGTAAAACAATCGATATTTTTAAGAACTAACCCCCAACCGGGTCTGCTTTTGTGCTTGGCTGCTCCTTAGTGACAAGTATGGCCTGGAAACATTTACAATTTTTTTCTGGTTGGTCATTTCCCTTGTGGAAACATTGAGGAGCTCAAATGTGGCCTTTCCTGGTTTTGCTAGAAAACTTTCAAACAAGTACTCAATGCTTGCAACTACAGGAGAAAGGACAAAAGCACAACACAGATTCTTTCTCCAGAGCATGAAGAAGGCACTTCTGTCAGCTGTAAGAGGCTCGTGGTGTTGGTGAACTCTCTATCTGACTTGTGACTTTCATACAGGGGTTGCAATGACTTTTGTTTGTTAGGTGTTAACAAAAGCAGGAGCCCCAGTCTGCTGAGAGGAGTGATAAGGAACAACAGCTCCCTTTGACCGTGCAGAGCAACACACAGGAGTTGAATCCTTTAAGGAGTCCAAATCAATCAAAGACTTAATACAAATCTCAGCAATCACTGTCCAGCCAAACACAACCAATAGGAAGCACTGTGGGAAAAGGAGTAGTGCCTTTTCCTCTATGAATTCTGACCCAAATACTGAAGCACATCCTCCCATCCACCTAAGCAAGCAAGTAGCCAAGATAAGGGAGGCAGAAAGGCTAAGCCAGTGATCAGGGACTTCTTGAGTGAAATATCTACCAATCCCTCTTGTCCTTGTGGGTGATGGTGACTCACACAGCCTCTCCTCCCCACCCCATGTGCTCCCCTGTAGTGCCCTTGCACAGCAGGGCAAAGCTGCTCAGCTGGTTCTGACGGGCACTGTAGACATCTGGGAATAAAAACAAAACACCAAACCAGAAAGAAACAGAACTACAGAGGATTCAAGTCAAGCCATGACTGCCTCCTCCCACCTATTTTGCAGAATTGCAGCCCCATCAGAGCACAGCCAGGACTTTACTTCTGGGATGTACATCTTCTTCCACCCACAGGAAAAAGTCAACATACAACTGGGTAACAGGAGAGAGTGGAAGTCATAGGTTCTGAGAGATGTCTGGCAGGTTTAGCCCAGAGATCTGTATGGACCATGAGGGTCTTTTTGCCTGTCACTCTAAGCTCAGGTGGCACCTTCCCAGAAGGCCTCAAGATGCACCATGCAACCCAGAAGAAGAAGGAACAGCACCCCATTGTGTCCCAGAGAACTCAAAACTTACAGTTTGGCACAGAAGGGATCGAACAAGCCCTGGGTCTGTGTCATTTGCCCTGCAGAGACCACTACTGAACAGAGCTGGCTGTGCTCTGTGGGATGGTCTGAACATTATCTGTTTGCTGGCCCAGCTCCAAGTCCTTAGTGAGTAAATATCCATAAAATCATCAAGGTATTGCCAGACATTCCTATAGCAATCTCAGCAGAAGCTGTAATGGGAAAAACATACTCAGCCATAAAGGGGATCTGCCTGGGCTCTCCCTGCAGAACAGCTTGGACCATCAGCTAATCATCATGTCCTGCTATTGCAGGTGCTATTCCCATCCCCTCAGTGAGCCTTCCTCATGCCTCAGCCCCATGCTGAGGTTGGTGATGTCGTGGAGGGCAGTGCCATATGCTCTGCACGTCTGGATGAGAAAAGCTGCCTGGCTCCTGCCCAGCACAGCTCCCATAGGCAGGCAATGCAACCTCTGCTGGGGCTCTACCTCTGCCCCTGGTCAATGCCTGGATAGCAGGGAGCCAACAGTGCCAGAAGCTGCACACCATGTGGGTACAGAGAGCAGGGGGGTGACTTGAGGGAGCAGTGCACTCCCATTCAGCTGCTGTATACAGCACCCCATTACCTTCCCCATGTAGGGTACATCTGGCTGGATCAACCACTTTATTGAGAATGGCCCCAAAAACTTCATAGCCGCAACACTGCCCTGCACTCTCATGAGGAGAGAACTGGATCCTGTCATCCACACTAGGGTGGATGTTGTAAGCAGTGCTGTTGAGCTTTCTTTGACGGCTGGACACCACCCCTTTGGTGACGAGGATCTCCACATCTGAACCGCTCACCAGCAAGTGCTCTGTGAACTCCACACATGTCCTCATGTCCAGCAGCAGCTGCTGCAGCTGGGCCTTCTGCAAGTGCAACAGGTTTTCCTTCTGCACGTTCAAGTCTTCCAGCCGCTTCAGCAGCCGGTCTTGGTGCTCTTCAATAGCTTTCATGTAGCCCCTGGCAAGCAGGCAGATCTCTGTGGCCACAGCCTCTGCACGACTGCAGACGGCACTGCCCATCTCATCAACCTGGCTCAGCAGATCCTTCAGGGTATCTATGTGGTGCTGGCTGTTCTTCAGCAGCTCCCGCAGGGTGTCCCCGTGCTTGTGGATGATACTGCTGGTGAAGTCACAGGGCTGCTGATGGTGTCTGCCCAGAATGCACTCCCAGCACACAGGCTGATCACACTGCTTGCAGAACAGCTGGAGCTCCTCTGTGGGATGGGAGGGGCACAGGAGAGGCTTCCTGGCCTGGCCGCAATCCTTGGTGTTCTCCAGCTCTGTCACAGCACGGAAGGCCGTTTTCTTCTGTCTCCTAGGCAGGAGCAAACACCAATCATTTTATGCATGTTGGACACAAAATACAAAAACTGAGACCCTTTGCAAATGCTTATTTGCCACAGGCTGCAAGTAATAGTGCGCACTGCTCCCTCCTCTCTCCACTGAAATTCCCAGAAAGGACTTGTGCCCTCCTGAGGACTAGGCTCCACGCACAGGAGGAACTCATTAGGGGCTGCTCTCAGGCTCCTGGAGCCTTCCTGACTGCATGGTCAACACTGATCTCAGACACAAGACAAGTGAGCTCTACTACCCCTTAGGGGAAAATCTAGTTCAGGCCACTGGCAGAAGACAGTCAAACAGTAAAACATTTACTATTCCAAAAGTCAAACTTGGATGGGACATGAAGAACCTGTTATAACCCAGACATCTACCATGGGCTACCAGGACTGCACTAGAATATTTCCATTCTCTGCTATTTTGGACACTGGGAGTTAGTTATTGAGAAGGATGTAAACCAACCCCCTCTCCTTACTTGTCTCCTGCACTAATGACTTGTGGCAGTTGCAACGGGAGCTCCAAACCATAAGGAAAGACATACTCCAAGGACCAAGCTCTGCAGAGTTGCTCTGGTAACACAAAGCAACCTCACCACAGGCTCTTATGCTCCTCCTTTTGCTTCCCACTAACCTCCCTTGAATGCACCACATTTTCAAAGCCTTCCAGTGTTGCATGACTTCAGCCTAAGACCTCTCTCACTTGTTCCAAGGAGCAAAACCATGGCACTCAGAACCACAGAAACTTTTCCCACACACCACGAAATCCTTTTGAAATGGTTTTTCTTAGCCCTTATTCTGCTCTGACATCAACTAAATCAAATGAGAGTCTGTAGATGCCAGTGGGGTGAAAAAAATTATAGCAGTAAAGACTATAGAAAGTGGGTCACATGGACAAATTTTTCTCCTTCCGAAGTTATCCCTGGCAGAGCAGCAGGCTGCAATTCAAGGTCTCTTATCACTCTTCAGCAGCTCCACGGGGTATGAGGCATTAGCTAATGGGAATGGTATGCTAAAAATTACACCCAGAGTGGAAAGGTAACTAAGAGCCTAAACCGTTTTCCCCCAAAGGCACCAATATGTGCAGGGGAGCAGAGCAGGGAGGAATATGTCTCAGGTCCTTCTGGGGAAAGAATTTGCTAATCAAGCAGAAAGGAGTAGCAAATATGGAGGGAATCAGCTAAATTGCTTAACCTAGCCTGAGGCTTCCCTGGCTTGTGCTGCTGGGTGTTTTTCTGGCCCTGCTTGTCACCTCCTTGCTTCAGAAAGCCGTTCAGGTTTACATCACTTTTCTTCTATAGTGCTCACTATCCTCAGCCTGGCTTACAGGCCACTGAACCCCTCTGCTCTTCAACTCCTAACTCTGCTGCAGTTATCTCTTCTTTCTGCAATAATTCCACAACACACAGCAGGCAAGTACATGGGTTGGTCATCAGCGAGTAGCAACCACACTAGGCAAGGCTTCCACATATCTCCTTTCATTTTGCCATGGGGTGCCTTTAAACATACAAACAGTAGATGTCCTGGAGGTGGAGAGATGTAGAGCAGCAACTTAATTTCCCCATTTTCCTTTGGGAGATGTGTCTTTTCCAAAGTGAGACAGTACAACATGTGAGGCTCTTGTCCTGCTAGTAGGCTCTTGTCCTGCCCATACTCATGCCTTTTGTCCAGTAATATTAAACTGAGATGCAAACCAGCATGTGGACACCTCTACAGACAAAGGGTGGCTTGATTTTGAACTTAATGGCCAATAACATGGCTGATGGACCTATTCCCAGGAAATTCAATAAGTGTTTGGACAACACTCACAGGTACGTGGAGTGGAATTCCTGGGGCTGTTCTGGGCCAGGACTTGGACTCCATGATCTTTCTGGGTCCCTTCCAACTCCAGTATGATTCTGTGCTAGCAGCTTGCTTGTCCCCGAGTACAGAGCATCCTGCGGGCATCCTTCAGGCAGGGGTGGTGAGCGGTGCGTAAAAACTTGGAGACAGTTCTTGCTGTGGCTCGCCCTGAGTGGGTCCCTGCCCGCCACGCCCCAACCGCGTCGTCCCGGTGTCCCCGCCCGGGCTCGCCGCCGTCCCTCCCCTGTGCGCCCGGCAGCAGAAGCGGCACAGGCAGACGCCGCAGAGCACCGCCCGGCCGCCGCCCCGGCGCGGCTCTCGGCCAGGCAGTCGCGGGGGAGCTGAGCCACGCTGCCGGCCTGCAGCGACACCTCGGCGTCGCACACCGGACACAGGACGGGGCAGGCGGCGCCCGGCAGTCCCTCCGGCGGCCCGAGCCGCCGCTGGCAGGGCTCGCACAGCGAGTGCAGGCAGGGCAGCAACCGCGGCGACACGCAGGGCTGGGCGCACCGCGGGCAGCGCCGTGCCGATATGCCGGCAGCCCGCGCCACCCCTCACGGACACTCGGCCGAGCACTCCCGTCGGGAACACCACGCACCGCACCGCACCAGTCGTTCCCCGCCCCGGCACCGCCCGGCCCGTGAGGAGCCGCACTGTGAGGGGCGGGAGCTGCTAGGCGACCTTGCTGCTGCCCATCCCGCTGCTCCTCCTCTGGAGAAGGCGGCTGGAGAGGATCTGGCAGCTCCCTTTGTCCTCGTCCCCCTCACCGAGGCCCGGAGGGACAGGCCCGCTGCTTCCCTCCTCTGGCACCTGCGGGGTTGTCTCCGCCGGTTGTGTGGGAAACTGCTCCTTCCCACCCCACCGCCGGTAGATCATGTTTCCACTTCTTCCAGTTCAAGACTTCCAGGTTTACCACCTGACTGGCCTCTGCAGCCTCTTTGTCGGTCTGCTGGATGCCTTCAGGCTTTGGTAGTTTTTCCTTCGGATCACTGGAGAACTCTCCTTGGACTTTGATGGCATCTACACTGTTGTAGATGTGTGTTTTATCACTGTGATGTGTAAGCTCTTCAAAGACTGAAATAAATTTTCCTTGTTTTGAAAAAGCTCTTTTTTTATAAAGCATCCTCTAGTGTACCACATTCAGCCCTTAATAATTGAACTTTTTACCAGCTGATCCATTTGTTTGCCCAGGACATTCAGTATCTTACCTGTCACATCCTGCTGCCCCTTTTGAAAACCACGTAATGCGAAGAGTATTTGAGACTTCTGGAATTTCAGTTCCCTATGTCAAAAATCAACAACCAGGAAGATCTCCAGTCAGGTTTTTGTTTTTAGAACTAGAGAATCCTAATACAGAGCAGTAGATAAATACTTAATATCTTCATATAACACAAGTAGATACTGCCTCTGTAACAGATGTTAATGCCACTCTGATGCCCAACGGCTTAACACAGAAATCATCTTCTGATACACTCAAACATTTCTGTGTCTTTTATGTTGTAATACAAGATCAAAGTTTTAGGTCATGATGAAGTATTTACCACCTCAAAGCCAATCAAAAGAAGATGTTCCAACAGCCTTCTTCAGATTAACTATTAGCAAGTGCAGTGGTTGCAGAAGTTAGAGATGATAAAAGGTGCAGTAATTGTGAGACAAGATGATTTGATAACAATACTCAATATTGCCACAAAGAAAGACTAGTTCTTTTAATCGCCCCGGAGGAAAAAACAGTAAATGGCCCTGTAAACATGGGTGTGGGAAGAAAACGGGGGAAGTGTCATAATGTCACCTTTGTGCAGAAAAGGTGAGCTACCTAGAGAACAGCAGCATATTCCATCGCTGCAGAGAGATGGTGGAATAAACCATGACTGGCAGTGATAAAGCTGAGGTTCCAGCCCAGTTGATCTGACCACCTGCCCTGCCACTGATCAGGTTGGAGCACAGATTGCTGCTGAGTAATGTATTTATGAGCTAGCAACACAAAGCAGGAGCACTCTTGGGATGATTAGAGGAAGTTGTGGAATGGGCTGAGGGAGCCCTGTGAGACTTGGTGAAAGAAAGGAGAAGCAGAAATGCAGAAGAAAAACCAAACAAACAAAAAACAAACCCAGTTAAGGCTAACCTAACTGGATTAGGTTAACTAAACTAACCCAGACCCACAAAACAGGAGCTACATTAGCACAACCTCATTATTCACTTTGGTTACTTTCCCCATAATATTGCTTTATTGGTTACTGTAAGTCAGTGGAGGAAGCCCCTGTGCCATTACATCCTAAAGAGTGGAAGGCAACTCAATGGACATATTAACTGGAGCTTTGTGAATATCTTCAATTAAGCCCATTGGTCTGCAAAGCACTGCAAGAACTTGTCTGAGAGACCCTCTCCCATCTTGGATTATTCAGTTTGCTTTGTAACTAATCAAAATTTATGGATTAAAAAAACAATGTGTTAATTTATAGACATTGGAAGGCAATAAAGGAGCATAGTTACATAAATGAAGGAATGAAAATGTCATTAAAATTAAGCTAATGTTTTCCTTTTGCTGCAAGAGTTGATGAATGGCTAATTATTCTCATTTGACCCAAGGTTAACTTGAAATAAGTCCTCTTTAAACTTGTTTTCCTGTCCCTATGTTAATGATGTCTATCAGAGCCTCCCAGAATAGTTGCTCTGGGTGATCTGTTCCTTCCCCACTGTACTTTCACAGCCAGGTCCTTCCTCTTTTTCCTGTTGATCTATTTCTCATTTCCTATCATTAAGCACCAGATCATTACACTGAGATATGGAAGATTTGTTTCCTTCTCCCTTCTCATTAAGGACTTCTGACTAATATTTCTATTGTATCTCCTAATTAGCCTCTCCCAGGGAAAGCTTTCTGCTGCTTTCCCATTTATATTTTTCTGAAGGAATATTGGTAAAACTTTTTATAGCATGTTCAAAAAAAATCTTCAAAGCACAATTTCCTTCCTAGACTCTGAGCAGAGTGGGTATAGTCCATTTATTAAATTTTGATTTGGATGCCTCATGCCTTCCTGTCCCTACTTGCTCTGATAATTTTAGGGAGTTGTTTCTGGATATCCTGTCATAAGAAACAAACTGGAAAAGTGGTGAAATGAAAGTAATTAATAAACAGGACTACAGAAAAGTCCAAGATGACTTGTTGACAGAAACCTGAGAACTTGTCAAAGTGCCAGAGCTTAGCATAATGGCAGCCAGAGGGGTGAGGAAAATTTGGGGAATTTACAAATTAAAGACAAGTAGAACATACTTCTTTCCTGTTGACTAACAAGTCCAGTTCTGCTGTGAATTTGTGAGCCCTGGGAACTACTGTGTTTCAGAGCCTTCTCTGAATGTGGCAGAGCTGCCAGGTGTGGTCTGGGGGTACTTGATGCATTGCTACTTGTTTCCATGCAAACTGTTTCCAGCTACCCAGCTGACAGGTCTTCCCCTTTATATCAACCTTATCCAGAAACTCCAATAAAACCTTTACAAACATCTCCCAGTTTAGGCAGAATCTCTCCTTCATTCAGCTAAAGGTGCATTTGAAATTATGTGGATTTGACTAGCGAGAGGAGTATTTCTGTAAGGCACAGAGGCTGGTATCATCTGCAGCCCTCACTTCTGCATCCAGCCTGACGCCCACAGACTCACCACACACTGAGTAAAGAATTTCTTCCAAGCATCTAATCTAAATCTCTTCTTTTTTAGTTTAAAACCATGGATGTTTTAAAAGGAGGTACCATTTCACCTTTACTAGTGCTGGGCCTCAAATACATACAAGTAAATTACCCCAAGCCTCACATGACAAAATTTCTGCAAGCTGATGGCACATGGGTGAATGTAACAGCTGCAGCAGAAGGACAACACTGATCTCCTGCTTGGGAATACCACTTGGGACAGAGAGAGAGGATTTCTGTCCTGGGATTTCTCACTGCTTTTCTACAAAGCATTCCTAGGGCAATTCACTCTTTAGAGATACACCTTCACTACCAAACATCTCCCTTTGAGCGTACACACACTGTCTTTTAAATTTGCCAGTAGCTTTTTGTCTTCAGGCTCGTGTTTGCCTTTGGAGACAAAACAAAATTGAATCTCAAATTACCTCATTTAACATAAGCCCATGTATCTTCACTTTCATGCTGGACTCCAAAGCACACTTCTGTGAGCTGCTGCTGTCACACATCAAACTTGTGCTTCAGCAGGACTTCAGCCACTGCAGTGTGACCTGGGAGAAGTGAAGGAAGAAGGCAGCCAAACAGCACACCTGGCAGCCTAAACCTCTGCAACTCACTAACTAATTGTTATAAATGAGAGACAAGAGTCTCGATATTTAGCAAAATTTAGATTGCTTTATTTGATATAGACAGAGCAAGCAGCGCGCTGGGGGAACGTGAGGGGTCACTGCCCAATCTGCGCCCCACCGAACCTGGTTTGTAGCTCTTTTTTGTGGTATGGTCTCTCATCGTAATTAATAATTTTTATGTTCTTTGCTATCCCAATTTTGCTGGGTAAGCAGTGGTGAATAAACATTCACCAGGCCTCCAGGCGATAGACTAAACATATACAAATTCACCAGGCTTCCAGGCGATAATCAATCACAGATAACCATCTGGTCCTGGTAGATAACCTCCTGAGAAGTTTTGGAGGTCTGGCTCTTGAGGTACACAAAGGCAGGAAGGGCT
>VXBI01012879.1:3146-53893 GCA_013397375.1 Toxostoma redivivum
TAAGAAATATAAGAGTTGACAGGCTGGGCTACATTACCTGTCAGGATAGTTCAGTATCAGATACTTTCCAATAATCAGGACAATATTTCTGAAGGAAGAGGCAAGAAATTCTGCCCAGAAAAATGCAGAATAATCAGCCTTTGTTCCTAATCTTGTTTTAACTTCCAGTCATTAGGTTGTTTTACATAAGACAAAAGTTTTTCTCTCTTGAATGAGATGTACACTCAGAATAAACACATGGCTCTTTGTTTCTTACTCAAACAGCATCTTGTGAATTGTAGAGTTATCAAAAACTGCATGGTAAATAATTACGTATTTTCATAAAATTAAACTATGACCAAAAATAAGTCCTAGGATATAAAGTGGAATATGGAAAGTGTCTCAGTAAATTAGGAAGTGCTGCTCCAAGGATTGTGTTCCAGAGATGATTGACCACCTGGCCACAGCCCATGCTTGAAAACGTATTGGGCATCTCAGTTTTAGAAAGCTAAAACTGGATGAAATTAATTGTATTATAATTGTGTAAGACAACATCCCTGAGTCTATATACCCATATATATGGTCCTCTTGTGAGATGGAAAGTGTAACTTCTAAACAGCTGGAAAATGCTGCTTGGGGCTGGAGGAAGCTCAAAATCCTAAACCAAAGTCATATCCCTTAGACCAGACTGGTTGGGGATGAGGATGTTCCAGTGTTCCTGTCTCTGTTGGCATCACACACCTCTGTGGCAGAAACAGTCAGGAAGGGTTGGCATGTAAGTCCTCTAGGACTACCCTAAACCAGCATTTCTTCATTCAACAGATTCTGAACATCTGTCTTAGCTTCAAAACTTCACCTGGAATATCAATGCCACTGGACACACTTCAGGGCTCAGAATACTGCACATGATCCACATGGAAAGAAATTCACACAAAAAGACAGATGAGACCATGTCCCAGCACAAAATTCTGTATGGTAAATAAGCTGAATTTCTGTCTAAAAGATGGGGATCCCAGTTTTTTTCTTTTTTTTTTTTAATGGAGGAGGAGAACTCCTTTTGATGTTTTCCCAGTGGTGAGAGCACTTGGAGAGTAAGTCCAGAGCAAGTCTGGATGCTAAATCTTCTCCTTCATTCTGTCTGGAGAAGTACAGCAAGTAACAAAGCCATAGAAATAATCACAGTCTCATCAAACAGTTCAGATTGGAAACAAGGCTGGTAATGAGATCCCACCTGGATTTATCCACCTGAGGCTTGCAAACCTCCAAGGATGGAGACTGCACAACCTCTCTGGGCAACCTGTTACTATCCATGAGCATCTCCGTGCCCATCAATGTGCTTTTAACACCAAATACCTCTGTTTATGTCAAGAATGTCATGACAGCCACCAGGACAGGATGCTAGAGAATTCTCTTTGAACTTCAAGTTCTTGGACTCAGCTGTTTTGGGCTGAAAACAGTGGTTCATGAGAACTTGCTATAAATCTTGAGCAAGCGGAAGGGTAACCTTACCTATCTGTGAATCATCAGAGCAGAGGCATTTCCAGAGCAATGTCGCTCTGCTCGATAACAACCCACAGTTCTTAGAATTTAATCTCATATCCAGAATTTTATTTCAGTCCAAAAAGGCTACCAGTAAATTTGGATAGAGCTTTCATTCAGATGTTTGTAAAGTTCATTTTCTTGTCCACTTCCAAACCCTTCCTCACTGTTTGCCTTGGCTTCCAGTATCTTTATCTGTTACTAGTTTTAAAACTGGTGACCAATGCAATAGAAGTTTAACTCCCTCAATCCCCCCTCATTTTCATAAAATCACAGAATCATAAAACATTTGAAGCTGGAAGTGACACACAGGGATGACTGAGTCCAACTCCCAGCAAAGTTCTTAATCCAGATCTTTGTACGTCCATTTCAGGATCTTCTAGAATTCCAAAAAGACAAACCTCCTGAAATCTCTCCCAGTGGGATCTTCAGCATGTAAGAAACCTGCATTTTTGGCACAGAGACCCACTGTGTGGCTAACACAGGGGAGCTCTGAATAACTTCTTAACCAAATCCTTGCCAGCAGCACAATCCCTTTTTTCCCTCAGTGATGGCAGATATCCTATGTGTACTGAGTCTAGTCATGTGCAATACTTTCACTGTTATATTTTTGATGTTCTCTCGCTTCTTCAAATAAGCTCGAGACAGTGGTGGTAGGACAAAATGGTCATTTCTTCATTTAAAGCATATTTTTTTACTATGGCTGCCAAACAAAAACACTCCCTGTGCAGTGTTAAAAGCAATGGAGTTTTCTTTAGTTGTCATCAAAAATATTGAAGTATGTGTGTTGGAAACTTCATCTGTGATGAAATGTTTCTGTTCTGAGACACTTCTTACTCATTTTAGTTATGGAACTCAGCCAAAGTATGAAACTAGGTGAAAATGTGAAGCAAGTAAAAAATAGGGGGAAAACCCCCACAATTTTCTGGGGGTTTGGGTTATTCTAAACATGGCAAAAGGTACTGTTTCCTTCACTGCTTTCACAGTCACATTTTCAGCTGTTCCCTTAGCAGAAGAAAGAATATTTCAAATGCCTTTTAAACCATTTTCAACTCCTTCAGGTTGCTACTCCTTGTAGTTCGGTTTGTTTGTTTTTTTTAAGGCAGCAAACCTAAGCTGCTATTCCCAAGCCAGGATAAGTTTTCCACTGGGACTTTCCTCTCTATATTTCATTTTGCCTTATGGGCAAAGTTGAAGATCATTGGGAGGACAACAGCAAGCATTTCCTGGGGGCAAAAAAAAGGAAAATCAAATCTAGAAAGGTTTGGAGGTGTTGCCAGGGTCATCATAATAAGTGCAGTGCGTAGCAGGGTTGGTTCTCTGCTTGACATCTCCACCATTGGCTGGAAAACACCATTTAATGGGATTTAACTACTTTTTGAGCAGGTTGACACTTCTCTGATCAGCCCTCATGTTTTGCTTTAGTGCCACGTGCTGATCCTCAACATTTCCCACCTGTGTGAGTGGGAGCTGCTCTGTTGTCCTGATCCTCAGAGGTTCTGAAGGGTGCTTTCCCACAGCCACCTCAAAAAACTCCAGCTAGGTTGCCATGCACTGCCCTCTAATGCCATTCTGGCATATTAGCAGCCCTCACCCTCAGAGGAGATCTGTAACACAAAACAAATCATCTACATCCAAAAAAACCTGCTATCAATGCTTTAGGGAAATGAGACATAAATTAGACATTTATAGGCTGCTTCCCCCCCCTGCCCCCAGCACTGCTTTATTTACACATTCTTAGAGATCCCCATCAGGCAGAAAAATCACAACTCCCTATTTACTTTTTCTAGAGCATTTTGGATGCTTGACGCTTCCAGGTCCCCTTCAGCTGCCTCTCTTCACCCAACACATCTGGTTGGTTTTAGGTTAGGTTATTAGGTTTATATTTGGTTTTTTATTTCACTGCTGTTTCTTGGAGAGGATGAGATACCCAAGAATGCAGGTGGCCACTCAAACGTGCATCTGTGTGCTAGATTTATGAGGATACTTTCTCTTTTTTTAAGATTTTAATGCTTCCCAGCAGCCTGTTTGCTTTCCTGCTTCCTTCCTTCACTAAGTAGGCATTTCTGGAAAATTATCCACAATGAATGCAGCATCTCTTTCCTTAATGGAAGCAGCTGATTTAGAGCTGCTCTGTGTGTTTTGTTAGTGCTATTTTCTCTTGTGTGCATTGCTTTGCATTCATTAACACTGGGTCCCATCTGCCATCTCATCACCCAGCCAGTACCACACCATCCTTCTGCAACTTCTTGCTTCCAGCTTTTGGCTGATTATTCTGAAAAAATTGGGATTTGCAGCAGATTTCACCACCTTGGCTGTTCACCTTTTCCAGGTGGCCTGTTGGTACAATGAGGGGTTCCAATCAAGGCTGGTGGCTCTTCTCATGGTGGGAAAAATCAGTTTATTCACATCTTTTTGGACCTCCCTGTGGTTAATCCCATCTCCATAATCCTCTCCTCTCCTTTCCTCTCCCCAGTTCAGGAGACCTAGCTGCATCAAATTCATCTCAAAATAATGAGAAAATTGTGAAGCTGGGAGAAAAGAGCTGCAAGAAAATATAAGAGATTATGAAGACAGGTACAGAGGTAGAACTGGTGACACAGCATGAGTGGGATTCAAGAGAAAAAGCACCAACATGGAAAGGTTTGAAATACAAACGGAAAAAAATAAAAATAGCTGGAAAATCAGACTTCAACATCTGTGAGGGTCTGTAGGAGGCACAGAGCTGGCCAGTGCTCCCCCCCCCCCTTTGCAGATGTAGCTGAAAAGGAGATTTCAGTCACAACCGAACCGACCTTCAAGATGTGTAGTGCTGGGGATGACCTCACATATTTCTCCTCCATTTCCAGTCTGTCTGGGACCTTAGCAGCAGGGTGAAGTTTCTTTATCTGCCTGCAGCCTCCCCGAATTTAATGAGAAGGATTTTCTCGGCTCCTTCACTCCTAAATGGGTGTGTACAAATACATTGTGGCTATTGTAACAAAGAGTGATGGATCGGTTTTGATCCATGCCTAATGCGCTTTCCAGACTTAACCAAGAGCTGCTTCTCTCCTTGTGAGTTATCTGATTCATGGCTTTAAATAGGTAGTCATTTACAGGTCTGATAATTCAACCTTTACCCTCCCTGTTATGACTTGTTCTGAGGAGGAACTGAAATCTCCTGTTGCTCTCGTGTTTTCCACCTTGGCAGACTCTAATCTCCTTTGAGTTTCTCCTGGTGGCTGTCATGCTGTGATATTGCTCTGTGACATTTCAATGCACAGGGATTTCTCTCAGTACCTTTTGATACAATTAATTATTTGATTCCTTCCTTTAACATAGAATACATAGTTCTTTTCTCAGTGGGAGCCTTACATTATAAAAGTAGTGCTTTGCTGATATTTTCTTCTCCCACAAGGTTGTAGATACGTGAATTGTATCAATCCTTCCTTTAAAAAATGCAGGCAACCATAGAAGATGCTTGGGAGAGCCTCTATAAATAAAGTGAATATAATTTCTTCTTATATTTAAGAAGCTTTCACTGTCATTATGAAAATAGACATATCTCAAAATGTGTTTAGAAAGCTTAGGTTAATAGAAAGCAGCATAAGTAGGAGGGGAAATAGAAACTTTTTTAAATTTATTTTTTCAGATAACCACGGGGAAATAAACTGCACAGTAGCACAGTCGGAAGCAATGCTGAAGATAGGCTTTCTGATTAATACAGAGATAGTGCTTGTAATATTTTGAGGTTGAGTTGCCAGCTCCATCTGCTTCAGGGCTGGAGGTTGTGTTTGACTTCGCAGTCTTGCATGTTCATCTGCATCATCAAATAGTGAAGGGCATAAATACAGCCCTGCCCTCGGTTCCTGTCACTGTCACCACAGAGATCAGTGCCTGTCCCCCTGCTCTCGGGAGGATGCTGAAGACTCCAGTGAGGTCTTCCCCCAGCCTCCTCCCGCACAACAACCTAAGCGCCCTCAGGGTTTCCCCTCCAGACCCTTCCCCATCCCCGTGGCTTCCTTCGGACTCTCTCCGTGGTTCAGTGATTCTATGATTAAATAAAAGCTCCGAGTGCAGCTTACACTCGACGTGCGCTGTGAGAACTCGAAGGAACCTGAGCTTCTTATATGCGGCTAGGCAGCTTCTTCGCCACTGGGAGGGCAGTTGAGGCTGCAGCACTGCAACCGCCCCCTCCACTCCCTGCCTCCTCTGCCAGCCTCTGGGAGCTGCCGTGCGATCTCGGTCCGTACTGGGCGTGCTGTAAGGGGCGGCAATGGCGGCAGTGCCCTGCTGCCCTCTTGGTCCGTACTGCGTTGGCTGTGAGGGGCAGCAATGGCGGCGGTGCCGTGCTGCCCTCCCAGTCCCGACTGGTCCGTACTGGACTGGCTGTGAGAGGTGGGAATGGCGGCGGTGCCGTGCCGCCCTCACAGTCCTGACTGGTCCGTACTGCGCTAGCTGTGAGGGGTGGCAATGGCGGTGGTGCTGTGCTGCCCTCCCGGTCCCTCACAGTCCTGACTGGTCCGTACTGGGTTGGCTGTGAGGGGCGGCAATGGCGGCGGTGCCGTGCCGCCCTCCTAGTCCCGACTGGACCGTACTGGGCCGGCTGTGAGGGGCGGCAATGACGGCGGTGCCGTGCCGCCATCCCGGTCCGTACTGCGTTGGCTGTGAGGGGCGGCAATGGCGGCAGTGCCGCTCCCTCCTCCCGCCGCCGGGGGGCGCTGGCGCGCCGGTGGCGCGGGTCGCAGTGCGCAGGCGCGGCCCTTCCCGGCGTGCTCAGCGCCGGCTCATGGCGGCGACGACGCCGGGGCGGGTGAGTGTCGGCAGCGGCCCGGCCCCGGCCCTGTGGGGAGGCGGCTCTGGGCCCCGTGGGGTGTGGGGAGGCAGGGCAGGGCGGGTGTGCCACGCTCAGCGGCTCCTCGGAGGGTCCGGGCCTGTGTTGAAGGTGGGGGGGGCGCCTGGGCCTGCTTCGCTCCCTCTGTTCCTAGAACGACGGAGATCGCAGCCCACCCTTCCTTTTCTCGTGGGGACAGCCCCTGTGCCTCGCTCCCTTGTCCTTTCCCCGCGGCATCTCTGAATTCATCCTTACATCCATTTATGCGTTGTCCAGGGAAGGGCAGCGCAGGTGGGGAAGGATCTGGAGCACAAGTCTGAGGAGGAGTGGCTGTGGGGGCTCAGCCTGGAGAAGAGGAGGCTCGGGGGGAACTTCTGGCTCTCCACAACTCTCTGACAGGAGGGAGCAGCCGGGTGGAGGTCAGGCTCTTCTCAAAGGTAACAAGCGACAGGACAATAGGAAATGGCATCAAGCTGCACCAAGGCAGGTTCAGGCTGGACATTGGGAAGAATTTCTTATCGGGAAGGGTGGTTAAGTGTTGTAACAGAATGCCCAGGGAGGTGATGAAGTCCCCATCCCTGGAGGTGTCCAGGGAAAGACTGGATGTGGCAGTGAGTGCTCTGGTCTGGGTGATGAGGTGGGGATCAGTCACAGGTTGAACCCGATGATCTCAGAGGTCTTTTCCGACTTGATTGATTCTATGATACCCCAGTGCACCCTGTTTCCCCCTGGATAGCATCACTTCTGCTGCCAAAATCCCACTGCTCTGTGGTAGGTAGGAATTCCCACAACATCCTGTCCTCATCCTGTGAATGTGCTTTTAAAACCCCTGCTGTGTTTTATCCTGAGGCCAGATGTTTAATAATCTTCAAAACCTTCTTTTTCTTTTTACAGTAAACTTCTTGCTATTGAGACCTAATTGTTCATATTCCACTGCAGGATTAAATTAATTCTTGACCAGTTTTCATTACCTTTCAAACTGTTGCATTTGTATAGCTTTGCTCTAGATATGTGTATTTACCACTAGCTAGAAAAAGGTCGGTTTTCTCTGGCTCTAGGAAAAGTGAAATAAGGCGTGGTATACCCATATATGCAAACCATTAGCAAATAACCTGGACATAGGTTTGTGGTATGATTTGTTTTTTCTTTTGTCTTCCAGTTTTAAATTGAAGAGAAAATGTCACTTTACGATGATTTGGGGGTTGAGACCAGCGATTCCAAAACAGAAGGCTGGTCCAAGAATTTCAAACTACTGCAGTCTCAGTTGCAGGTGAAGAAAGCAGCTCTCACACAAGCAAAGGTACAATCTCTTTGTGGTTCTGCTTTATGTTTTTCAGACTTCTTTTGTGTTCAGTGCATTGTGCTTGTGACCTCAGAGTACTGATTTGGGGTAATATTGCTGGCATTTGTCTATGAGTTTGTAGCAAAGAGCCTGGCAAAGCTGAAGGGGAAAAAGGGAAAATGCATTTTTCTTGATGTCTCTTAGAGGGAGTGTTACAGAATTAAAACTTCAGGAAGCCCTGATGTATGTGCTGCAAACCTCTGAGCTGTTAATCAGCAGAGCCAAAAGCTGATCTTCAAATTTAGCTTTAAAGATAATAAGATTCAGCTTTATAAATATTTTTTAGCGTAAGTAGGGTTCACACTGTGATTATTTACATGTTTACATCATTTTGTGGTTGTTATTTAAAAGGCTGTTGGTGCTAACCGCAAATCATTATGTATTATAAATTTTTACAGCAAGTATTTCCACGGTAGATGAAAGGTAAGAGTGCAAGCTGATTCTTATTAGACTGTGGCAGAGCCATTTTCTCTTTTTATTGCTGCCTCTTTTTCTTTACCCCTTTTTCTTTGAGCAATGTTGATATTTTGCTTCAGGCAGGACACAGGTGCTTTTTGGGCTGTGTAGG
Organism: Toxostoma redivivum; assembly: GCA_013397375.1. Taxonomy (NCBI): domain Eukaryota; kingdom Metazoa; phylum Chordata; class Aves; order Passeriformes; family Mimidae; genus Toxostoma; species Toxostoma redivivum. Next base: position 11,388 of record VXBI01012879.1, read on the forward strand.
TTCTGTAGTGAGATTACTTAATTAAAAGAAGAAGCAGTAGCAGTGATGCCAGATACCTTAGTAGCCACGGCATATTTTTTCACTGGAGTTACTTCTGATTTGTGCTGCTGAAATTGGGGGCAGGATTTAGTTGATAATTGGTACTGACTGCTGTATTAGTTATATTCTTCGTCCATGTAACTGATGTGTATCCTTAGCCTAACAGAATAGGATAGAATTAGAAAACTCAAGAGTTCAGAAGAGATTAAAATAATTTATCTAGTGATAAATGGGAAGAACACCAGATCTTTGGAATAAATCTGAATTTCTTAGAAACTAACTCAGGTCAAAGTCACCTGAATTGATTGGGTGAATTTTTAATGTGTGTTTCTGGTCCCGGTCAAAACCTAGGACCATTCACTTACCACTGCAAAGTATATCAAGTAAGGTGATTTCTGCTTTGTCTTTTTTAAGCATTTTGTGTTTTGGCGATTTTTGCAGAGTCAGAGAACAAAACAAACCACAGTCCTTGCTCCAGTGATTGACCTAAAACGAGGCAGCTCCTCTGATGAGAGACAGATCGTGGACACACCCCCTCACGTAGCAGCTGGGCTAAAGGTAAGAGCAGAGCTGCTAAAAGTGCAGCTGTTAACAAATGTTTTGGAAGTTGAATATTTCCTAGTGGTCAAAAAAGTGATTATTTTCTGAGAACATCTTCTTCTGCTGAGAGTTCTTTAATTAATGTTTCAACTTTAGGCTTCCATGTGGTACAACATGGAATTACCATGGTTAATGTGCAGTTATAAAACAGTGTTCTTAGAATCCTCGACAGCTTCAAATTACTTGGCAAGACAGCAATTTTGGCAGCTAAATAATGACTATAATTGTGATTGCATCAGTATTGGAACTGGACCTGTATAACAATCAAATAAAAAATAAAGGAAGAGCCACCTAACCTTTTAAATGGATTTTTCATGGTACGGAATCGAGAGAAACTCTCTCCCTGCAGCTTTTTCAAAGAAAAAGTTTTGAAATGGTTCTTTCAGATTAGAGGAGAACAGTCTGTGTACCTCTGTTGGTATTATATGAACAGCAGCTGATAAAAAGCGTGATGAGATTGTGTGGGAGGACCCTGGCAGATAGTTGCAGCAGCAAGATGCCATAAAGCTTCCAATAATGCATTCATGGGGTTTGAAAAATTCCTGTCAATGCTGATTTGCTGCTGCTTTGCATTTTGCAAGGGGAGAGGGTGGTTCTTTCTTCATGGGAAAAATTTGATGTAATGAGAGACTGGATGAAATGTTAGTTTTAAATAAAGCCAAGTTTCTTCTAGCACCAGTGGGATTAGGATATTACATGACATTACAGAAGTCCGAAATCTGAAGTGTTAAATTTTTGCTCTCCAACTGGGTGTTGTTTTCAGATCTCAGCTAAAATATATATATATTTTTTTTTTTTCAGGATCCTGTCCCTAGTGGTTTTTCTGCAGGAGATGTGTTGATTCCCCTGGCAGATGAGTATGATCCCATGTTCCCAAACGACTACGAAAAGGTGGTGAAACGTCAGAGAGAGGAACGGCAGCGGCAACGGGAGCTGGAGAGGCAAAAGGAGATTGAAGAGAGAGAAAAGTAAGGCTTTTGTTTAAATACTTGACACATTGACTCTTATCTAAAGAATAGACACGACAATTTGTTTAATTTTATCTCTCTGTTTTCATGGAAGTTCTTAGAGGTTTTGTGACTAGTACGTGCTTGTAGAAGCAAGTGCAGTGTTTTACTTAGTAAGTTTTAATGCCCTTGGTAAAAATCACCTAACAGTGCAAAACCAATAAGAATTATCAGCTTTGCAGCCTCTTTAGCTGAAAGACCGTTGTCAAAATTTTTCTGAATTTAGTTTGTTTCAATAATAGCATCAATATTTTATGATCATTATCAGACTTTGACCTTGCAGGTGTTTCAGAGTATTTGATATCAGTGTCACCAGACTACAGAAAAATCTTTTCCCCATTTAGTGATGAACTATCCTTTCTGCTTCTAAAAACTACAAACTGATCCATGAATGCATTAAGTTTTAAATGTAGCTAGCACAGCCTTTGAGAGGCATAGTTGCATTTCCTTTTTAAATCATCTGCAATCAGTAATTTAATTATTAAGTAAGTTAATTATGTGTTTATTAATGTATTGTCTCTGGACAAAAGAAAATACTATTTTATTTTAATGCCCTTTCCTTGAAATAATAAATCTCTGTAATCCTGTTAAAGAAGTTAAGAATGCAGATTCAGTAAGCCATAAAATGTCTGCAAGCCAGGCAGAATATTACATTTGCTCATTTCAAGTGAAGTGAATAAACCATCTTCATCACAGTATGAATCATCTGAAGTCTGGAGTTACAGTTCTGCTGCCCTGTTTAGATTGTGGAAATTAATATCTGTAGTCACTGGGTCTTCTCTGTCTTCTCTTGGTTATATCTTTTGATGGAGAAGGAATGCCTGAGGCTCTGCCTTACTGGCATGCAAGACCTCAGGAATCTGGGATGTCATTCCCACAGCTTCAGCATTGACTGCTCTTTGGTTGTATTTGTACTTGTGTGTGGGCCAGGAGTCTTTATACATATAAACATTAGAGAAAAGAGGTGAAAAAATGCATAATAAATTTTAGTTTCAAACTGGGGAAACAATCTCAGCCAAACCTTCATCACATGTGTGCTTTGGGAGTACAGGCCATACATTTGTTCTGATTTCACAGTGTAGAGATTCAGAAAGTGGTTCCACAGTAGAGATATTTTTATCATCCTTTAGCACAGTTTTGGTGGCTATGCTAAGAAAAAGATCTACTTTGTGCACCAGGTGGTGCTCTTAACTTTTGAGGAAAATTGCTTTTCCTTTTTGTTGTATTAAAATGAGTAATTTCTTGATCACATCAGATAACAGCAGAAGTGAAAACAAATCTTGAAGCATTCCTTACTTCACATTAGAAGTTATTCCTAAATCTTATTATAATTGCCAAGCAAGCCTCTCAACAATCTGATGTTTAAGCATGAGGCTATTTCTAATTGAGTAAATGATATAACTCTGTATAGCCTGTGATGGGAAATGTAAAAGGGATTCTGTCCAAAGCAGGGTGATTGATTAAATAATATCTGTTACCTTGCACTCTGTTCCATCCAACACCTGTTCCACAGTAGTCATTCAGTCACTCTGGTCTGTTTGGACAAAATTTACTCAGGTGCTTCCTCCTTTCCATGCATTCTTCTTGGCTGACTTGCAGGTGGAAAATTATCTTGGTTTAGATCCACCTTCTGTTTTACCAAAAATGGCCCATGAGGGTAGAAGCAAAGAAACAAATGGTGGAGGTGTTAACTTGCACTTTCATGGGAAACGTGTTAAATGCCAGTTGAATGGAGCAGAATAACTTGCCCTGCAGAGGTGAGATCACAAATTAAAACAAAGAGTTGACTTCCATGGTTTCTCATCCTAACTTGCTGTGTCTCCTAGAAGGCGTAAAGACAGACACGAAGCCAGCGGGTTTTCAAGACGACCAGATCCAGATTCTGATGAAGATGAAGATTATGAAAGGGAGAGACGGAAAAGAAGTAAGGGAGCTGCTTATGGTTTTGGTGTGGAAAGAGGAGAAAAAGAGGGAGGGGAATTCACAGTCCTATTTCATGGATTCTATATTTCTGTGTCCTCAAATGAGTACACTGTTGGAAGTTCCTGCATGGTGTAGGTTCCAGGGAAGGGGTGAAGCATAACATAAAATCACTGAGTGAATCAGTTTTCACTATTGCAGCTTTTAATTCCTGCATTTGTTACACCAGTGCCCTTAGAACTTGTCAGGTGATGTAGATCACAAATACATCTTTGCATGAAGAAAATTAGTCTTTATTCTCTTCCAGAAACAAAGTTAACAGTAAATAATTCAGGTCTGTTTTGATATCCTCCAATGTATTGTGTTCCATTTTGCTCATAGGCATGGGAGGAGCTGCCATTGCACCACCCACTTCTCTCGTTGAGAAGGACAAAGAACGTGAGTACTCCAAAATCCTCTTCTCCAATCCCAGCAGTGTTAATTTCTTACTCAACTTTTTATTTAGTTAAGTCCTCCTGCTTTTCCCATTGGAGTTTTTGTAGCAGCAGGACATGAACAAGTTCTTTGTTCATGGGGAGAGGCTGTGGATGACCTGTGTTGCTGCCCTGCTTCACATCTCTGTTCTGAAGAAATCTTTCTGCATTGATGGACAAGTGGCTTGGCAAACTGGGCTCTTCCAACCATGTGCAGCTACTCACTTCTGATATGAAAGAAGAAATGCCACAGGCAGGGTTCTCTGGGTAAACTAGAAACCTCCACGGTGTGGAGAGAGAATTTTTCCATTGCTCTTTCCTTGAGGAGGTACTTAGTGAATATCTTTTCTAAAGGAGTTATGCACTAGAGACAGAATTTTTTAAGTTTTTCAGGGATGCAGTTTAGCTGAAGAGATTTATGTGCAGTGGTGGTGTGAGGATCTCAGTTGTCCACAAGATGGCATCATCCTGCTACAGGAACAAAACCATTCTCTTTCTTTTTTCATGTTTAACTGTAGTAAATTTTAGGATTTAAAATAATTACCAATATGTTGTCTACTTAAAAAAATAATAATAAGAAAAAAATCTTACACACACAAGCTTCTCCTTGGGAGTCCTCACTGTATTTATGAGAGGATTAAAATTAAAAAATACCTAAAAGCTTAAGTGTATGATACAGTGAAAGCTTTTGACATGTGTAAACATTCAAAACACAAAGACATTGTTTTGAGTGTATAATTAAGAGCAATTGATCAGTGTCAAGGAAAAGTAAATATAGGGTGGAAATAGTAGAAATATCCTTAAGGGAGATCTTTTAAAATGTGATGTTTCCACAAAGAAACCTTTGTATGGCTTCTCACTTGATGCTCAAATCCAGGCTGGAAAAAAACAAGAAAATATTGGTGTAGCAAAAGTCCCATAGTCCAGTTCATCTGCTGTTTAAATAGGCATTATTTTTCTTCATATTATATCCTCAAACTTCATGTCTGACCTTATATTTCATAAGATGCAAGAGCTAGTGTACAAGAAAACATTCTAAAATTAAGTCAGTCTGATAAAAATCCTTAAGTCCATTAAAAAAGTGATTTTTTTCTAGTGTTCTAGTAGGCTTTTTTATTTTATTTTGCTGTTTGACTTGTCAGTGGAAGGTGATTTAATAATCCAACCAGTATGATTGAGATACCCAGATCCATCTCCATCCCCAGGAAGAGCTGCAGTTCAGAAATTCTCAGTGAGATGAGTTGCATTCATTCTTTTTAATAGACTTGTTTCTCTTCTCTGCAGATGTGCAGTGTATTTTTATTACAGTCTTTGGGCCTTGAGTTGTGTGCATTGATCTATTTTTGTCGTTATTCTGTTCCTGATGAATGGGAATTTGTCCTCTAGATAAACTCTTTGTAGTGCAGGTGATCTCTTAGTGTTCCTCTTCTCCATTTAATAAGAGGTTAATAAATGCATTATAGAGCTGTGGAAATCTACATCCAATGAGGAAAACCCAGAATAAGTCAGATGTTGTTTCTGAAGGAGAGGTGAGGGGATGTTGAAACAGCGTGTGCAGGTGAGGGGATGTTGAAACAGCGTGTGCAAAGGAAATCTTCTGATTTGGATTTATGTGGAAGACCTTTTCATAGTTTTTTAGGATTTTATTGGAAAAAACCCAAATGTCTCTGTTTTCTCCAGCTGTAGCATCATTCCCATATGAGGAGGAGTCGAGACCTCGGGCACCTTCTTCCAAAGCAGCAATTCCTCCTCCAGTGTATGATGAGCCAGAGAGACCTCGTTCCCCCACAGGACCCAGCAACTCCTTCCTCGCCAACATGGGGTAAATAAAATAGGGATTCCTGCACATTTTGTGGGAAAAGACTTTGGAAGGTGGTGGAAACCAAAAGCTGAAACAGTTTGTCAGGAGAGAAGAGCACAAGCCATTGCATGTATGTGGTTAGTATGAGTTCACAGAGTGCAGACTGGCAGGATACAGCAAAAAAATGTGGATGGACAGGATTGGGGGAAACACATCTGAGGTGGTTGCATTCAAGGCTGTGCTTTTAAGCCACACTCCAGCATAGTGTTTATGGCCTGTACAAGCCAAACAAAGGAAACTGAACATTGAAAACACAGGTGGCATGTTAGTTCTTGTAGGTTTCTTTCCCAGTTTTGTCTTAAATTTGCTGCATACCAGCAAATTGATATTTCAAATAATTTCAACTGTGCTTTGTTCAAACATTCAGAGTGTATTTGCATGAATGTAGCAGCTGTGGCTGCAAACCTGCCCATTAATTTCCTGCCTTGTATGTGATGCTTGTGTTTACTACCGTGGCAACAAAGGGAAGGTGAATCTATAGCTAAAAACAGCTTCGAGACCTAAGTTGTTGTTTTGGTGGGGTTTTTTTAATTGTCCAGAAAAAGATAACTAAACTTGGTACTGTTGGACCAGCTTGTGCATTATTGCCACCTCTAATTGGCAAGGAACCCTCACTTCAGTTGAAGGAAGGGCTAAAAATCTTGCCTAACCTGCCTTACTTTGAACACACATTTGGCTCTTTCTTCTGTGACTTAGTGTTTTAATCTTTCAGCATTACATAACCAGACTTCTTAGTCTTATGATTAGGAAAAAAATTATGTAGCCTGTAGAAACTCCTGTACTTTCTGCTCCTATGTAAGGAAATTTTAGAAAGTAGAATATTTGAGCACTCAGGAGAAATGCAATGTTAATGTTTTGTGGAAAAAACTTTTATGAACTGATTTTTTTTTTTCTTGTTGCAGGGGGACAGTAGCTCACAAAATCATGCAGAAGTATGGTTTCAGAGAGGGCCAGGGGCTGGGTAAACATGAACAGGGGCTCAGCACAGCACTGTCAGTAGAGAAAACAAGCAAGAGGGGTGGCAAGATCATTGTTGGTGAATCTACAGAGAAAGGTAATTGTGTCCTGCACCAAGTGTGTGGGAAATTAAGCTCTTGGGTTTCTGTTTACCATCTGTCCTTGTTGAAAACATTGGAGTTGGAAAAATTACTCATATTTGTTCTTGTGGACATTTACATTTTTTTATCTTTTATCTTTTTATCTTTAACTTCACATTTTTTAATCTTTTTTTATCTTTTTTATCTTTTCTATCTTTTACATCTTTTTATCTTTTTATCTACTCATATTTGTTCTTGTGGACATTTACATTTTTTATTATCTTTTTGTAAAGTGATTCTCTGTGCATTTTTTTTTAGCTCATCCTCCCCTTCCTCCATCAGTTGTCCTTCTTTAGTGCTGGGGAAGTTGGGGAAGCCTGTTCACTTCCAGGGCTGATCCTGCTCTGCCCTGATGGCTTTTTCCCTGTCACATCCTGTTGATATTGCTCTCATTTCCCTGCTCTTGTCTGATTTCAAGACAATATCCAGGCTTCTGAGCACAAGTGGTGGAAGTCAGAATACTTTTGATCTTGTAGTTCTTATGATACAATTCTGAACTTAGAAATTATTTCCCTCAAAGGAGTAGTACATTGTCAGTGTTACTGCTTAATTCACACCACTGGAATTTTATTTTTCTGCTTAATGTCATTCCAGGTAGCTACCAGTTGTGAGTAACTGTTCCTCACCAATATGAAATTACATTTTGTGGCTTTTATTCCATTGTTTGATCAATAAGATTGTGATAAAAGTCCCTAATTGAGCTTTAATCTTAAATTATTCCACGATTCACTGTTCTGTCTTCAAACAGAAACAGGCAAGAAGGCAGATTCCAACCCCTTGACTGAGATACTGAAATGCCCAACTAAAGTGGTCTTACTGAGGGTGAGTTGGGAGTAAGGAAATGTGTCTTGGTGTTGAAATGTTTAAACCTCTGTTCCTGATAAAAGACTCTGCACAGTTCACATGGTTCTGGCCTGCACCCATGTGGTGTTCTGGAGAAATTATGTGACTTCTGGGGTACAAGCTGTGACTTTAAATCAGCACTGCTTTAAATTGTGCAGTTTCCTTGCCTTAGGGACAGGGAGCTGCCTCCTCCTGTAGCTCGTAAGCTTTTAAAATATTTATGGTCACAGTTCACAGAGCATCTGTGATTTGTCTACACAATCACCTGCACAGACTCCATCCAGTGAGTTGGGTTTATTCTTTGACTTTCAGAACATGGTTGGTGCTGGGGAGGTGGATGAAGACCTTGAAGTTGAAACTAAGGAGGAATGTGAGAAATATGGCAAGGTTGGGAAATGTGTCATCTTCGAGGTAAGAGAAAATCTGTCTCTCTTTTTGGTTGCTCTGAAAGTAAACTGGGCACTCATCCCTCACAAGCGGAGTGTTACTGTCTAAGAGGGGTGGGCAGACATAGAAGATCTCTCAGGGTCCTTGACTGTGTTGGAATTTTGTATTTTCTGTATCTGTAAGAGACAAGCATCTAATAATAGCAACTGTGCAAAAATCACTTGAGTATTTAGTTTTCAGAACCTTCTTATTTCATTCTTTTACTGCCTTTGTGAAGAACAGCAATTGAAAACAATATTCTTGCTACTGTTCTAATTACTTGTGGCTTGGGGTTTTTGTTTTGTTTCAGATCCCTGGTGCCCCTGATGATGAAGCTGTAAGAATATTTTTAGAATTTGAACGGGTTGAATCTGCCATCAAAGGTAGGATCCTAAATTGTATCCTGTGAATCTCAGAGTTAACTTCTGTAGAGAGATTAAACAGTCTCACTGGTCAGGCTGTTCAGTTAAAGAGATGTTTATTTTATTGAATTGCTGCTTGCTGATCTGCTCTTTGTTTCAATTCCAGCTGTTGTGGATCTAAATGGAAGATATTTTGGAGGCAGGGTGGTGAAGGCTTGTTTCTACAACCTGGACAAGTTCAGAGTGCTGGATCTGGCGGAACAAGTTTGATTTTAAAAATCTAGCTCGAGGTGTCATTGTTTTGGCAATCACGTTTTCAGCAGTAGGCTGGGAATAAAGAAGAGAAAAGTAGCTTTCCTAGCAGACTGGAAACGAGCCTCATTGAATGGATTTTACACATTCATTGTGACTTATGTTTTTTTGTAATATAAAGCCCTTTGAAAGTAAGATTCACGTCTGTGTGGTTTTGAATTGCACATTTCTGCTTTCTGCTCTGGGGATCCTGGTGTTTTTGAGCTTTGAGATGACTTTGCTCTGTTGAAAACCCACTGCTGAGGAGATGCTTTGTCTGTAGTCCTGCTTTCTTTGTTCTGGTGCTTCATCATGGAGTCCCTATGCTGGATCCACAATAAGTGTGAAGCTTTGGACAAGGACTGTGTGCTATGATCTTCTCTTCCCTGATGGTCTTTCCTAGAGTTAGAGCCTTCTCTCCTGAGTCCTCATCTCTGCACACCAGTGATTTGGGTTATTGGACAGTTGCAGCTGGTTTGCTTCCCTGACTTCAGGACAAAGCTTCCATGCCAGAATGAAGACTGAAATAACAAGGATTGAGTCTGTCTTCACAGATCAAAAGAAAATCCATGTCTAATCCAGGGAAATGGAAAGAGGAGGGAATTTAATGGACTCTTAGCAAGAGCTCTGTGCTGTTGGGCAGTCTGCTGGGAATATCCAGGGATAACCGATTTCAGGTCGTTAGGGAGAAGGGAAACTCCTTCCTGTATCTGGCCAGCTGTCAGAATCTCACTTCTCTAACTCACACATAGGCAACTAACTTCATTTAATCATTTCAAACCTGGCATTTGCTCTTTCTGTTTATATTTCTGTATTTGAGGTTAAATACCATCAGGATTAGGCTTTCTTCAGGATTAGGCTTTCTTTTCCTTTTGGGAAGGAGTGCCTATGGAAGTTTTCAAAGTAGGAGGCAATGGAGGGAAGTTCTCATGAACATCTGAAGAGTTGACAAACTAAACTACTAAACACTACTGCTCTTGATGTAAAATACTACACAGCTCTCTGCTCCTGGGTTTATGTTTTTTTTTGGGAACAGTATGTAAGAGTTGGCAAGAGGTGACTGCAATGGTGGCAGTTGTCTCTGTGTCCCATTGCACCCAGAATTGTGCAGATAACTGAAGTGACTATGAGCCCTGAGGGGCATTTTAGCTGTTTGAAAGCTGATGCTGGATGTCTTCTTCCTGTTACACACGTGGACTGGGGGGAGGGGGGACAAGCCTGTACTTCAATGCTGTGAATATCTCCAGTTCTTGCCCTTCTGCTGAGTTTTAGCTGCAGATTTCTATGACAAACCCGTGGGTCTTGTGTTCTGCTTATTTTGTCTGCTTGTATTCCACCAACCTCTGTACAAACAGTTGCTTGTAAAACAGAATTTTTAAAAAAACTGGTATTTTATCTGCTGTGTGTTGGTTTCCTTACTCTGCTCTTGTGTTGTGCAAGGCAGTCCCTCAGATTTGGGCACTTCTGCACCACGGGTTGGCACTTCTCTGTTTCACCCTCCCTGCAGCAGAGGTGAGGAGCAGCCCTGACATGAAAACCACAGGACTTGGGGCAAAAAACAGAATCTAGATTCTTTTCCTGCCTCTCCTCTTTGTTTTCTCTTTGACTTTGAGCAACACTTTAAGGCTTTTGCTGCTGTGTAATAAAACAAAGAGATTAGCCTGGTATGAATTTGCATAGGTTTGCTTGTAGTACTCAAGTTAATTTGAGTGGCTGCTGTAGAAAGTTTAACCACTGGTAACAGATTGTGATCTGAACTTAGCTTGAAATGTGACTTGGATTTAAGCAACATGATTTATTTATGGCTCTTATTTCAGCAAATACTTCTTGAGTGACTAGGCTGTAAGCATTTCCTGAGGTACCCAGGCTGATTTTTGTGCCTTTAACCAGCTGTTGTGCTTTTTAGCCCCAGCTTCTGAGCTTCCAGTCTGATAACTGCAGTTTTTCCTTTTGCTGAGAATGGCTTTATTGGCAACTTTTGAACCATTTCATTCTGAGAATCCTTACTGTGGTTGAAAACAGGAGTAAAGTTTATCCATGAAAGTGTAGGGGAGAGGGTTTGTTCATTTATTATGTTGTGTAAGAGATTCATGCTATAAAATGAGGTGGTTTTCTGTACCATGAGGACACTGAAGCAGGCAAACCTGGAGCAGGTCTACATCCCCTGAGTTCCATCTGTGTGGTGCTCTGCTATACAAACATGTGACAGTGGAGCCAGGTGTGTAAGCAGGTGATACAAATCTGCACAGGTGTGGAAACCTGCAAAGGTTCAGGCACTCACTGAGCTCTGCTCAGACTTCATTGGTCTCCTTAGCAGGAAGCATTTTTTTGCAAATGCACCTTCTCCCTGTTCTTCCACACTCTCACTGTGTTGGCTCGGACTTCCTCAGGCATGTTTGCATCTTGCATGCCTTTAAAAATTTGGTTCTGAATTTACTTCCCTGCTGGAGAATTGACCTCCTCTGGAATCTTGCCACTGACTTCTATTTCTAGTAGTTTCTCAAATAACTTTTTATCTAACACCTCCAGCTCTTCCTGCTTATACATCCCTTATTCTCCTCTGTTTCATGAGTGCTCTTTCCAAAGGCTCAGCAGAACTTAATTTGGAGCTCTTTGCAGCTGACAAGTTTTATTTGGTGGTTTGTCTTTACACCCTGGAAATTGTGCAGCTACCTCATTCTGTCATCTACATATGTGGTGACTGTCTGAAGCAATAATATTTTTGTTTCTCTTTTTGTGTGGTGCCCCAAAAGGTTCCGACTTAACAGAAAGTGAAGAGGATGATGGGCTGTTAAGAACATTTACCTTACTTGCAGTCCAGGATTGATTATAGTGCTTCAGGTGAAGCATTATAAAACTATAAACTGGGTGTTTTTCAGGTTTGATTTCCTAAATTTAAGCTTTAATTCCTTGGCTTAAGCACCTGTATAAACAGTGTGATTTTCTAATGTGTTGAATAACTGCATCTCCTCTTGGGCTAAGTATGAACTGTTCATTGCTTCTGGGAATTCAGATTAGGTGCCTGCTTAGAGAGATTTGAGTGTCCTGAAGCCACCAGGAAGCTGAGAGGGACGTGTAGGACACGTGTCACCCTGGAACTGAATGAGGTGCCTGGTGCATTAACAACCCTGAGGTCTTAAGAATAGGGATTTGCACGGTGGCATCACCATTTGCTGCCTTGTTCTCTTCCTAATTCAGAACACTGGCTACTATTTTAATAGGAGGATTCAGTGACTTGATTAATTTCCTAATTGTTAAAACCCCAAGGTGGTGTTGCTGAGCAGTAGCAGCTATTTCAGAGCCCATCGTTAAGCACATAGGTTATGATTTATTTTCTCACCTGCACTATTCTACACTTAACCTATGTTGAATTTCACCTGTCAGTTTATCACTTTGCATGTTCAGTGTCAGACTAAAATCTGATGTGAGATGGAGCTTGCAGGGAGTATTTTTAATATTACTATTGTCAAAATCTTAAGTTTGCTCTGCCACTGAAAGGTGAGAGTTGTTGCCCTGAAGAACTTTGTCTGGATAGCCGTGGAGGGAGAGAGGCAGGTACAAGAATATCTTGCCCAAGGACATGCAGAAGCTGGTTTGGAGAGTTGGGATTACACCCTATTCCCCTGAACTTGCAACTTTGCAACCAAAACCCACATTCCTGGTGGAGCTGCTTTTTGTTGTGGCAACAGAAAATGGTAAAATCTCTTAGCCTTGAGCTTTGGATTCTGAAGCAAGTTCAGAAGATGTAATTCATGTGTTACAGTCCATGTAAGTGGTTGCCTTAGGAGGGGCTTATCTGAAACCAGGCTCCTGTGGGAAATTTGAGTGTCAGGGTAGTTTACCCTTCTGTGCAAGAGAAAATATGTGTTGTAACCTCATACAGTTTTCTTAAAGATAGAAAGACAAATATGGAAGGTTTCAAAGAAGATCTTAAACTCTCAAATCCTTCTTGCTCCACAAGCAGAAGTTTAATGGGGGAGTGAGAACTTTCAGTCCTCACAGCACTTGGTGCAAGAGGCCCTGAGCAAGACTAAGATTCACCCTATGTTACATTGAATTAAATCCCATGTTGGTGCCTGGGATTGTTCCTCCTTAGGTACAGGACTTGGCACTTCTCGTTGAGCTCCATGATGTTCCTGCCAGCTTCTTCCCAGCCTGCCCAGGTCCCTCTGGGTGGCAGCATGACCCTCTGGAGTAGCTGCCACTCCTCCCAGTCTATGTAATCTGCAAATTTGCTTTAATGAAGGTGTTAAAGAGAGCTGGACCCAGCACTGGCCCCTGGAGTTCACCAACAGCTCCTGGCCTCCAGCCAGACCCTGAGCCACTGATCACTGGGACCAGGCATTCAGGTTTTGGTATCTGCTCCTGCAGCTTCAAGAGCTTCTTTGTGAGGAGGATCTTACAGATGACACTGTTTGGAAGTCTTACAGAAGTCCAGGTATACAATACCCACAGCTCTCCTCTGCCAGGCCACTCTTTCATTATAGAAGGTTAAGCTGGGCAAGCATGAATTCCTCTCAGTGAATCCAAGCTGACTGCTGCTGATTTTCTTGTCCTTCATAAAAACAGTGTTAGATTAGCTATTCACAGAATTCTATAAATTATTTAAAATTCTCTAAAACTTGAGAGAGACGTAAAATATCCACACAGCTGAGGTCCATGTATGGATGCATCTGGCAGTAGTAATGTGCTCCTATCTGGGTGCAAGACTAACCCTGTTCCTTTTCCCGAAAAAGCAGGTGATTGTGATCATGGAAGACTTAGCATTGCTTACAAGCACCTTCTGTCACAGTAAGTTCAGTACTGTAATGATTGAGTCCTTAGGGGAATTCCTGCCTTTAGGTGATAAGACAATTGTCCTATAACAGGGATTGATTGTGTCTAGCAGTGTGTGCTCTGTTAATTTACTGTCACTGAGCAATGACAGGACACAGCCAGGAGATGTGGATTCCTGCTGTGCTGCTCTGGGGAGATTTGGGTTCTTCATAGGTGGGTTTCAGAGTAGCACCTGGGTTTGGGAATTTTTTTGGTGTGCCCTATAGATAGCACTTTCAATAAAAGACTTCCTCTTGCCCCGTGATACTTGATTTTATTCAAGATGCAGAGCAGTTAAAGAGCAATCCCAGTGCCTTTATCATCCGTCAGTTTGGTTTATCCTCACACAGCACTGCTGGCTTCTGGTTGTGGATATAGAAGGTTCTTCTGAAGTCCAGCTGGAGATGAACAGCATGCTCCTGGCAGGACATATGGCCCTCGACTTTGTGTTTAAGTGAACTTACCTGTGATGTAGTTTAGAGGATAAATTCATCTCCTTTGCCTGGTTTTGAATCATAAAATCATAGAATGGTTTGGATTGTGAGAGATCTCAAAGACCATCTAGTTCCAAACCCCTGCCATGGGCAGAGACACTTTCCACTAGACACGTTGCTCAAAAATTAACCTTTTCCTCAAAAAACCTTAGTGACATTTCCTGAGGACAACAGAATTTTTAAGGATGCAAAAACTGGTAATTATGTGAGTTGCTCATAACATCAACCAGAGTTGACAGACCTTAACCCCTGGGTAGCACTGGATGTAATCATAGATACTCATGCCTTGTGCCAGGAGCAATAAAGGAGTAGCTGCTCCTTTTTTTCCTCCTCACTGAAGAATTTATTAACTCTGAAACTTTTTCTAAATGGGTGCTTGGGTTGATAAGATTGCCTTTCTTTTTCTGCAGGTTAGTGGGTTACAGGTGCTGCTTGCCTTGAATGTCCAGTGTGTAAACCTCCTGTTTACTGCAAAAAATATTTTGTGCCACTCGAGGTGCAACTCAGCCAGTTAGTGGCAAAGAGAAAAAAAAGTGCTGCAGGACTTTTAACTGCTGGACAAAAAGGTGGGCAAACCTAAAGTCTTTCACTTCTGTTTCTGAAGAGAGTGCCTGTGTTTAACCAGAGCTGTGCAGTAGCTGACAATAAATACAAATGTGATCCTGTTGTCAGCTGTGCTCCTTTAGGGATCTTGCTGCCTGTTTGTGTCAGGTGAGGCTGGATCTTGCTGGTGGCTTTTTGTACACAGGTACAAACACAGCTTTCCATGTCAGTAAGCAAAGTCCTGTTTGAATGGGGGGAGAATGGATATTGAAAAGGAAAAGGTGCAATGGAAGAACAGGTATGAAAGCCAAAGAAAGCATTTTGTAAGTTGAAGAAGGGATAAGTGTGTGTGGTTTCTTGAGGAGGTTTCCTCTCATACCCCGATTCCTGATCCCTGCTGAACTCATGGTTGTGGCTTTTTTCTTTTTAGCATCAGGAAATTGGGAAATCCCAGAGCACAGGGTTGTTAGTACAAAAACACAGCCTTATGTCTTGTGTCCAAACAAATGTCTGGTGTCCAAACAACATTACCCACCCCAAGCTTTCAGCCCTTTAGCTGTGGGAATCAGGGGATAGAGCACAAATGTCCTGCACCCACCAGGCCCTGTCTCCCATGCAGGACATCCCCCTGCCCTGCTTTGGCAGCCCCAGCAGTTGCAGCACATGCTTAAAACCCAAGACACCCTCAGCTCTTTGGAAAACAAGATCTTTCCCAGGAAGATGCCTAACCCTTTCCTTTCTTCTCTCCTGCTTCTTACTCCTCCTCTGGGAAGAGCATTGGGTTTATTTCAAAGCAGCTTTAAAGCATCTTGCCACTTCACAGCCCTTGAGTTGTTTTTCCTCTCCCAGTCTCTCAGGTGTTGATCTCTAGCCTCCACTTGAGAGCTTGCAGCAAGTCAACATCTCAGGAATCCACATGGTCCTGCCAAGACAAAGGTCTTCCACTCATCTGGGGTTTCTCCACCTTCTGCCGCAGGCACAAAGCTGGGTAGCACTTTTGGACTTCTCTGCTTTGAACTTGTAGAACTTGTATAGCAACTGTGAACCAAAACTCAAATGATACTCTGGCAAAACACACTGAGCTCCTCTTGGAAGGATGGGAAGTGAAAACTGGTGGGGCTTTTTGTTTTTCCACTTTGGGAAAGTGCTGGGTTTGTGCAGTGAAGCGATGCAGTTACCACTGGGAGAGATGTGAGCTGGAGCAATTCCCAGTGTCTTGTCTTCTCTCTTTGTAGGAAGGGACGTTGCACTCAAACAGCAAAATTTAAAGACCTTTCCAGGGAAATAATCCTGTGGCAATGAAGTGTACTCAAACTGGAATTCAGAGATTTGCTTCAAGCACAAATTTCAGAGGAAGATCCATCTCCCTGCACCAGTTACAGCCCTGCCCATCATCCCATATGACACAACACATTGCATCCAAAGACACTGTCCCAAAATTATCACATTCACCTGCATGGACTCAGCTCTTCTGAGAAAGTCAGGAATTTAGGGGTAATAAGGAAATTAAGTTTTGAAAATACTTTCAGCTATCACATACTAGTTATAGTTTCCTCCCTGTTCTTCACTTGAATTTCTACCTGATCATTTAAAAGTGTTTTGCTTTGTTTTATTTCTATCCAGCAGGCTGATTTATTCATGGGCCAAGCCTGATGGTTTTTATATTTCCTGCAGTGATGGGGAACATAAAAGCCTGGAAACTTGAGGCTGCTATCAGCATTTATGTTAAAAATTGTGGTGTTGGCATCATAAAATCAATACATAATTTTTTTCCCTGTTTTAAAAACAGAGGGAGTTAACTGCATGGCAAGAGTTTGCCTCAGCAAGCCTGGACTGTGTGAAACAGAATTGATTATCTGTCACTCTTGATACATCAGAAGAAGGATGCAGATGTTTCTCCAAATGTGACATTTCCTCTTCAGTGCCAGGTAGGTGTGTGGGAGCAGTTCAAAGACACAGAAATCAATGGAGAAGGGAAAGGGAATTTCCTGCATGGAAAGAGCAGAATCAAATTTAGAAACCTGCTGGAGCTGGCAGCAGCACAGAAGCCGGGAAGGTTTGTACCTGGCTGCTGCAGTAATTACTGCCTGCAGATCACTCCTGGGAAATGCTGTCCAGTTCTTTCTCTCCAAAACCCAAAAGCTGAAAACTGTGCAAAACAGGAGACTGGGATCTGCAATGGACCAACTGGTTACAAAATGCTTTAGGTTAGAAGGCACCCTAAAGATAATCTCATTCCAACACTTTCCACTATCCCAGGTTTTTCCAAGCCCTGTCCAGGGGTGGGGCAGCTACAGCTTCTCTGGTAACCCTGTGCCAGGGCCTCACCACCCTCCCAGAGAAGAATTTTTTCCTAATCTCTAATCTAGCTCTGCCCTCTGTCAGTCTAAAGCCATTCCTCCTTGTCCTAAGTCTCTGACCTGCATCTCTCTAATCCAGTCTTGTCTCCACACCTTTATAGAGCACCTAATCTCTGATATGAAGACGCCAGCACTAATACCAGAGGTTAACAAAAGTAATCCCTCTAGGTCAGCTGCAAAGGGGACATTGGCTGTAAACTCTCCAAAAGCTCATTGTTCCCAGTCCCTTCTGCATCTTAAGCCCTGATGACCTGGCTGTGCTGCCTGTTCTCCCAGCAGAACCCCGAGCCTCTCTGCAACCTTCCCCTGCTAAATTTGCAAGGCTGAAGCATCAGGCTGGTGATCAGCACATAGGGAGAGCTCTCTGTGAGAAAGAGAGCGGGGTACCAGTGTCTGCTGCTGGAGTGTGGGAGGATCAGCAAAAGCCTTGAAAACCTAGGCTTGGGCTGAAAGCAGAAATGTGGTGGTCAGTGCCTGGTCACTGAAATGCAACCTTGAAGATTGGCTTAGGTGTGACTGCAGCAACTCAGCCAGAGAACAGCTGAGCAGTGGGAAAAGGGGTCTGATACTGATAGGGAAAGTAGGATTTTCAGGCAATGTTTAACCCAGGGGAGGAGGAGGAGAGCCTGCCTGAGCACTCAGACATCTTATAAAAGGACAAAGCAGAACTTTGCAAACCAGATCAATCATGTAAGCAAGTCCCCAACACCAGCAATTCCCAGCACCCTCATCTTCCTTGGGTTTGTGCCATGCAAGTCATTCCAAATGTTATAAATATTTCAAAGGAGCTGTTTGCATTCTTATTTGCTCGTAGAGTACTGGGCTTGCAGTGAAGGAGATCCCTGTGACTGCCTCTCAGGCTGAAAGCACTGACATTCCTGTCTCACACTGCTTCCACCCCTTATCTCACTACCTGGAAAAGGAGAACAGTTCAGTACTGATTTCCTGGCTGGGAATGTGCAGGGATGTGCAAGGCAGCTCATTTCATCCCCGTGCCCCTGATGCAAAGCCTGCTTGTGCACACAGATGGATTCAGTGCAAGGTGAGGAAGGCAAATTAAATCTCCATCTGGGATAAAGAGGTGTTTCTGGGTTTAAGGATGAACTTGAGGGAAAAGTCCTTCTTTGTGAGAGTGGTGAGGCCCTGGCACAGGGTGTCCAGAGAAGCTGTGGCTGCCCCTGGATCTCTGGAAGTATCCAAGGTCAGGTTGGATGGGGTTGGAGCAGCCTGGAATACTGGAAGGTCTCCCTCCCCATGGCAGGGAATTTGGAACTAGATTGTTTTTAAGATCCTTTCCAACCCAAACTTATCCATGTTTCTATGAAATATGGGTTTTAAACCTGTGAGACGTGTAAAAGGATCCTTTGCTAGGTCACTTCTAAGTAAACAACCCCCATAACATATCAGTCATTAAATTATGCTTTTGTTTCTTTTGGAAACATCTTCCTACAGGACATGGCTGGGAAAGCTGATAGCAACCATCGAGGCTCCAGGTGCCTCCCACACAGAAATCAGGGCTTGGCAAGATCTCAGGAAGCTTTCTGGACCATCTCTGAGCCCTGGGGCACAATCAGTACTGGCTGAAACCCTTCCCACCAGGTTTGCTCAACATGTTCTGAAAACCTCAAGTGATGCTGAGGCACTGCTACCCTCTCTGGCTGTGCAGCCATTTGTTCTCTGCCAGGAGGAGAGATGCTCTGCTTTCACTGTCCTAGACCAGAGTTTGTTTAGTTTCATCTAAATCTTGTTTTGGGACCAGCTTGATTCTCAGTTTTGGGTTTTTTTTTAATTATTACTATTTTTATTTTTAAGTTGTTCTTTCTAGATGCCAGACAGAAATGCTGTTCAACTGTGAGTAAGGGGTGAAGATCCTCGTACACCACAAATCCCCAGTCTATGTTTGAAGTCTTCTCTGCTTATTTAATCTGCCTGGCACCACTGAGATGCCTGAGGTGCTTTCTGTGGGTGAAACCAAATAATATCTAATAATAGGGAATAATGCTCTGACTCCTGTGATGGCCTTTGCTGGAGCTTGGAAGCTGATTTCTGGAATTTTCTGGAAAATGGAAAACAGATGTATGGACACCAAGGATGGTTGCTTCTGAGATCTTTGTAGGTCAATGCACAAAATAACTGGACAAATCCCAGGGCAAGGACCAGGTGACAGAAGCACCTTAATGAGGACCTGAACCATCATCCTCTAATACAGGTCCTGGTCACAACTATGAAACTCTGGGATGCTCCTACTGGGAAGCTTTTGGAGCTGAAGTCCAAGCAATATCAGTGTTGGAAAAAAAAAAGCATCTGAGGAGTTAAGCCCCTTCCAAGCTTCCAAGCTGTGCAGGCAATGAGCAGGATATTATGGACAACAGACTTGGACATGAGCATCCAAACATGGATTTTCATGGATAAGACGCTAATTTTGGGTTTAACCCTGAATATATTGCATTAAGTTTCTTTTGCTAAGCCCTGGAATCATGTGCTGGAAATATCCTCGAGATGAGCTGCTAATCCACATTTATACTGGGAAATAAAACTGTAAAAATCTGGTTTTGTACAGATTTGAAAGCTCATCACTCCAAGGAATTTCACTTGTTTGTCAGAGCAGAGGGCTGGGTAGAGTTGAAGAGGACCAGAAGAACTCCTGGGTCCTGCTGCCCTAACCTTGAGCATGGCTGGAGTATCCTTCCCTTCCAGCACCTGGGTGCTGGGACACACGGAGTGAAGGAGGACTCTCCTTTACCTTCTGGGCTCTCTGGCAACAGCACAGGGATGTCCAGCCCACCTGCCTTAATTTTTCCCAGTCTGTGGCCCTTTAAAGTTACTAAACATCCTGGGAAATTCCATTTTTGGATGATTTTTCCCCCAAGGAAATGGTTGCCTGCTCAGTTTGCTTGGGCAGACCCCCAGCCTGTCCTGCTGTGTTTTCCAGGGGCAGGGCAGCTGCAACTGGTTCCAGTCACTGGGAGAAGCCCAGCAGCCCATGCCATCAAATTTTGAACCCTTTTGTTCCTCACGTGGTGCTGGGGCCCAGGAACATCTCCACATGCATAAATGAGTTAACTACACCACTTAATTAGTGGCTTGTTTTCATTTTCTTTTGTCTTCACTCAGAGTCAGGGTTAAAAACATGAAGGAGACAAATTTCTCATGTTTGGATTTGGTTGTTTATTAAATCTTATTTAAGGTACAGAGAGTTCTGCAGCACTTCTAGCTACCAGCTAACAATGAACACAATGGTGACTAATCTAGTTAGTTACAAGATCTTCTAAAGCTAAATATTCCAATAAGAGCTAACACCTATACATTTATACTTTTGATTCAATAACCAAACTCCTGTGACCCACAGTGCAGCACTAACTATCCAACCAAAAACTACTACCTGAAACCATGAAGAAGAGGGAAGCAGAAGACAGAAAGAGACAACACCCAAAAACCTCCATCTTGTCCCATACCTATTACTATATTCTAAAAATCCCAAATTCAAAACCCTTCACCATGTGAAATCACACACTTCTATTCCAACTAAACACTTGTGATTTTAACTCCATCACTCAAATCTGGAAGCCTTCTCCAAGGCCTCAGGTCAAAACCAGTGTTCTCCTGGGGGTCAGTGTCAGAAAGCACAGAAAGTTCAAAACTGCCAGGTTTCTGGGTTCCAGCACATGTGCAGCAGCCAACACTCCCTGAGCAGGACAGAGGCAGCAAAGCCAGGTAGGACATTGATGTCCCTGTCCCTGCCATTCCTGTTGGAACAACAGCTCTCCTAACAGCCTGGGGGGCATTTTTTTTTATTTTGCAGTGCTTCTCACCCACTGGCCTAAACAAGTTTCTCCAGTGGGAGTTAAGCCAAGCCTGGCAGACTTTGCCCCGGGGAGGATGAAGATCACTCACCTGGAGCATCAAGGTGGTCTGGATGGGGCTGGAGCCTGCAGGAGATGAATGGGGAGGCTTTAGGGATGGCTTGAGGAAAGTGTTGTTGACTCCAGGAGGGAGAAACAGTTTTGCAGGGAGCAGAGACACAGCATGGAGTTCATGGTGTCACTCTCAAGCACCAAGATGAAAGGATGGGATCCTATCACGCACAGTTCAGGGTTTCTCTTGAACTCCCTCCAAGCCAATGCCTCTTTCTACTTCCAGGGAGGGCATAAAGGAACCACAGCAAAAATAAAACAACCCTCCCAGGTTAAAATGTTCCACCTTCACCTCCTGCTGCAACCTGAGCTCCAGAGATGAGGATACACAGACCTGATGCTGTTCCAAAGTTCATGGCTCATCCCAGCCCTGTGATGCCAGGCAAGGGGTATTTGCTCATCCTCAGGATCCAGCACAGCAAGATCTGAACTTCCAGTGGCCTGTGCAAGGGCAGGAGATGCTGAACAGGGGGATCTCAGTTTCTGACCCCCGTGTTTCTAAACCAGCTGGGTTTTCCCAGGGCCACCACAAAGAAGATGGGATTGGTGCTTTGATGAGCTCAGAAATTTGCATAAGTGATGCAGGAGGCCAAAATTCCATTATCACACCCACATCCATTACACTCAGTTCTGTACTGGTCCTATCAAGAAAAAAAACACCACAAATCAACTCAAAACCCCTTTCCCAGTACCTTCCACCCCTTTCTAGCTCTCTGTCTTGTTCCTGTTACCTCCCTCCCATCCCTGCTGCCTCCGGGAAGCGAAGGGTTAAAAGCTCTGCAACTGCAAGAACTTCCTCCTTTCTGCAGTGCCAC
The DNA here is from genome assembly GCA_013397375.1 of Toxostoma redivivum. NCBI lineage: Eukaryota > Metazoa > Chordata > Aves > Passeriformes > Mimidae > Toxostoma > Toxostoma redivivum. The sequence goes on from VXBI01012879.1 coordinate 33,248, forward strand.
CCTCGGAATGACGCTGGTTTCTGTCGGGCTTTGCCCAAATATGTCCGTTTCCTTCTGAAAGAAGGAGGAGGAAGAAGGAAAGAAATAGAGGTACAGAAGGAAATATATATTTTTTTGTATATATATCTAAGAGAAGGCGTCCGCATCCGAGGAACCCAGGCGTCTGAGCGCATCCCTGCCTCCTCCCGCTCCATGCCGTTCCGCAAAGGTAGGGCTGGATGTGTGGGCAGCATCCCGGGATGCTCCCCCAGGGTCTCCCTGGGCATCCAGGGATGGGTCCGTGCCCCTGGCAGTGGGACATCCTGCAGGGATGGGAGTTGGGAGAACCGGGCTGTGCCCGGCTCTGCCGCACCGCCGGCTTTGGGGAGGATGGGGGACAGCCCTGAGGTTGTGTGTGCGGTGGGGGTGTGTTCTGTTCAGCCTGAAAAGGGCAAATGTCCCCTCTCCGCCTTCCCTGAGAGATTTTTCGTCTGTCCCCGGGCGAGGGGAATGAGCTGCTCGGGTGGTGCAAGGGCTGAGAACGGAGGGCAGCGGGATGCTCTGGGCAGGGGATGCTGCTGGTCTGAGAACTGGCAACCTGCGCTCATTTGTGTCCTTGGGAGGTGCTCGGCTGAGGGGCTGAGAGGAGAGACTGGGGAGATAAACCTGGGCAAGCCCCTTTCGTGCCTTGGTGCCCTCAGATCTGCACCCAAACCATCTTTTCCACAGAAATCCCCACTTGCCAGCCCCTGGCTCGGCAGTGTGGGCAAGAAGCACTCAGTATGGGACCTAAAGCCCTGATGAGGTGCTCCTGTGCTGCTGTGGATGACTTTTCCATCCTCTCCGAGCTGCTGTGAAGCAGAGACTCTTAAATGTCACCTGCTCCTCATTCCAGAGGGAAGTGCGGGCACGGTGGGACACAATGGGATGCTTGCCGTGGTGGTCCCTTTTCCCAGCAGCTCTATTGGGTGGAGAAATGGAAGGGAAAAACTCTTGTTCATGAGATAAAAGAGCCATGGGAGCCAGGGTTAAGTCGGGATGTGCAAGGACATGGGCAGAAGGTGCTGCTCAGCATCGCACACAGCGCTTTGCCCGGCGGGCAGCCCTGTGCTGTGGCAGGGACAGAGGTGTCACACACTGGCACTGGCACGGCATCGAAAGGCAGCAGGGAGGGAGTGAAATTGGCGGGGAGAGGGCTGGGTTTGTTTTTTCTCCCTCTGCCTGCTCTGGGAGGGTGTTGCGGGGGTGAGGCAGTGCCCGCAGTGGTGCTCACAGAACCCGCATCTCCGGCGCCGAGGGCTCTGCTGCCTTTTAAGGCTCACGGAGCGTGATGTGGTTCACACCCTCGCATCTTGCCAGCGCAGCAGACTGCAGGGCTCGATTTAATTTTAGATGATAAACGGATTAATTTGGAGCAGAGGGAGAGAGATGCTGGGGGTGGGCGGTGGGCGGAAAGCTGAGCGTGTGAGGCTTTCAAAGCGCTGGGCTGGGGAGCAGGGAGAGACCGGGGGAATTTCCCATGTTGGAGGGCAGCTCCCGTGGCTGAAATTACCCTGGACAGGTCCCCAGCATTTGGGAACACACGGTGGGTTTGCAGCAATTGATGCTTTTCCATGCCGCCCTGCCCAGCACACCTAAATTTGGAGAACCCGTTTGCTGGGACCCTGTGCTGTGGTTGTCATCGCTGCCAGACTCGTGGGGCATAGCTGAGCTGCAAATCCTCGGCAGTTCTGTCCTGCAGCCCTTGTGGCACCGTCGCAGCCGTAGCTTGTCTGTCTACAAACTTCCTCTAGAGGTCAACCTTGAAATGCCAGAACAGCTTTCAGCAGCTCCAGAGAGTCCAAGGTGACAGAGAGGCCGGTGTGGATGGGTTTTGTCCATGGTTTGTGTATTTTACGAATAATTTTTGTCACCACAAGGGTTGTCAAGCACTGGAAAAGTGGTGCCTGGGGGAGTAGTGGAGTCACCGTCCCTGGAGGGATTTAAGAAATGTAGATGTGGTCTTGGGGACATGGTTTAATGGTGGCTTAGCAGCACTGTGACCTGGCTGTAGCCTTTAACCTCAGTTCAGAGCATCCTGCTGGGCTGGTGGGACCCCACATCATCAGCCCTGCCTGGAGCACTGCTCAGTGGCTGCTGCTGGGCTCCCTGGGCTTCCCAGGGACACATCCATAAGCCACCAGAAAGGAAGGTTGTGGAGAGCATGGCCTTGTGGCTGCCCTTCAAAAGCTGCCCACACCAAGCTGTGCACATCCTAAGTTTGCAGGAGAGTTGGGTGTGAAGATATTTTCCTTCTAGTTCAGATTGGTGCATAAAAATCCTTGCTCACAGTGGTGGCTTCAGCTGGGTTGGAATCTGGCTGTGTTCCTGACCCTGCCAGAGGAATATGGGGACTCCAGGCAACTTGGCAAGGAAGCTGAGCCTTTACTCTGGGAGCCTTTTGGGAACAGCATCTCACCTCAAGGCTTGCTCACAGCCACCCTGATCCAGAGTGCAAAGAGGAGGCTCTGCTCAAGGGCTGCTGCTCTGTAGACCCTTGGTAGCTTGAGGCACTAGGACACTTTGGGATGAGCATTTTGGAGGCTCTCAGCTGTCTTTGCACACCCCTATGTGTGGAAATGGAGCATCCTGTGGTGGAAAATGCAAACTTGCAGCTTTGGCATCACTTTCCTGTGTCTCTCTGAGAAGTCTGTATGAAATCCTGGTTGCCTTGGCTCTGTTCTGCCTCCTTTCTCCTCGAGCATCGTAGCCAGTGGCATTGCCACAGGATCTGCACTTCATGGCTGTATAACACCTGCCATTTAGCCGACCTCAAGGCATGATATTAAAGAAACGTATTTCTAGCAGGGATGCTCAAGGACAGCCAGGAGGAATGAGCTTAGGACAGAAATAAATTTCTTCCAGCATTGCTGCATCAGCTGGGAGCACTGGAGAGAGCCCTGATCCCCAGGCAGTGCCATTACCCTGGCAAAGGCCTTCTGTGGCTGCAGCTCTGCTGGCAGGAGGTGTTGGAGCTTTCACCTAAAGTGCCCTCCCTGAAAAATATTATTTAATTACTGCAGCTGACGCGAGGAAGCCTGGGAGTGTGCAGGTGATAAGCTGGCAGGGCATTGCCAGCAAGGGGAACATTTGTCATCTGTCAAAGGACAAATGAAATCCTGGTGCTGCTGGCTGGGAAGGAGCTGGAGATAAGACTGAAAGCCAACCAGCAGAAGTTGAACACATGATGATAGAAGCACAGAACAATTTGAGTTGGAAAGGATGTAAAAGATCACCTAGTTCCAAACTCTCTGACAGGGCGAGGACATCTTGTACTCAATGAAGTTACTCAAAATCCACTCCAACCTCACCTGGAACATCTTCCAGGGATGGGGTACCCATCATCTCTCTGGGCATCCTGTGCCAGGGTCTCACCACCCTCATCATAAAAAGTTTCTTCCTTATATCTAATATAAATCAACCCTCCTTCACTCTTAAACCATCACCCCTTGTCCTATTGCAACAGACTCTACTAAAATTCCATCCCCATCTTTCTTATAGGTTCTCTTTAGGTACTGGAAGGGGCTCTGAGATCTCCCATAAGCCTTCTCCAGGCTAAATAGCCACAGCTTTCTCAGCTTATCTCTATAACAAAGGTTCTCTAGCCCTTGGAGCACCTTCATGACCTCTCCTGGACTTGCTCCAACAGCTCCACATCCTTCTTATACTGGAGACTCTGAGCTGGACATGGTGCTCCAGGTGGGGTCTCACAAGAGTGGAGTGGAGGGGCTGAATCTCTCGCTCTCCTACTGCTCTCACTGCTTTGTACATTCTGTTAGCAGAAGTTACAACATCCCCTGGTCTCATTTCTGCTTGTTGAGATCAAGGAGGCTCTTGTTAGCAGGAGCAGAGGTGCCTTTTGCCTGTGAGCATGAAGGGAAAGGGCAGGACTGTGCCACATCCCGGCATTGTTATTTCTGCTGCCTGTCCCCTGCGCCACTGAGCACTTCCTTGCTGTCCCAGCTCTTGCAGTGACTCAGATTACAACACCCCCTGATGGGAAACTGCTTTTGCAGAATGGTTACAGCTCAAGGTGCAGAACTGCCTTTTTGCAGCTTTTTTTAGGTATTGGAAGGGATAATCTTGTCACTTTGGGAGGCTTTCTGGATTGCTGGCAATGCCCTGCAAACCCACACGCTGCTGTCTTTGCAGGTCACGTCACCTGTCACTCCTCAATGTCGTGTCTTCCTGGCAGCCCTGGAAAAGATTTTATCCAGTATTTCCTGTCAGAGGCACTGGACAGGAATTTTAAGCACGGATGGATGCAGAGAAGCCATGTGAGGAGTCAGGAGCTGCTTGAGGGGGTCCTGCATGCTGCAGCTCCCTATGGGGACTGTCTCAGTGACAGTGACACCGTGGGTGTCTGCTCAATGGGCAGGGAGGAAACGTGTGGCAGAACTGGCCCTGGCTCTCCTGACTCACTGGCTCATGCCTGAGTCAAACCATCACCTTGTTTTCACTGAACCCCTTTCCTGGAAGGTTGGAAATCCCCTCCCCTCCTGCTTTGTCCCCCAGTCTGTGTTTCTCACCATGGTATTTTCGTTCTGGGTCCTGGTTCCATTTCATCCCCTTTCACCTCACCAGCCTCTCCAGCCAAAGGACCCAAAGGAGCTGGTGTCTGTCCCCACATCACATCCCTCCCAGCACCTCCCTGCACTTCCAAAAAAGCCCTCAGTGAGTACGACCTTACTGCTGCCTCTCAGCCTTTGCACTTTCTTTAGCATTTATGGCCACTCATGGGGAGTTTTTAATGAATTTTGGGGTCACCATGCCCAGTTTTGTTCCCATTATTGCTCACTGGGTCATGCACAACCAAGCAGCATCTCGTGGTGCTGGTGCAGGGGGTCACATGCCAGGCCATGGTGGCCAGGTGGGACAACCTTGGCTGCCACCTGCTGCAGGTGGAACCATTATTCCACTAGAAACTCTTGTAGGATGCTTCTAATAGGTGTGCAGCTCTGCAAGGTCCAATGGGATTTTTAGGACTTGCTCTGCATTCTAATTACTCAACAGAAACCAGTTGGTGGGGAGACATTTGGGTTGTTAGCACCTCTCAGACTTCCTGAGTCTGGGAATTAAACCACATAACAATATTGCAGGTATATCCTCATGTCCTAACCTGGGAGCAGGCAGACACACCTATAACCTCCCTGCCAGGGCCAGCATCCCACCAAGCAACTCAAGATGCTGGAAAACCCTTCCTTTTGGTATCCTGACTCCTTCCTGGCAGGGATGGGGAAGGACTCTCCATTGCTGTATTTCCAGCTAGCAGTTGAAACCAAGATCAGTGGCTACAGGAAAGCAGCTCAGATTGGGCTTGGGCTTCACCCCGGTGCTTCACCCAAATCCCACCACCAGCACCCTCCAGGCCCCTTTTCCACCTGGCATCCCACCATCCTTGTGCCACTGGGAGCCTGTGCCAGCAGAGCTGCTGCCCTGCTGAACCTTTCCCTAACACACCCTCTGTGATGGAGAAATTGATCTCAGCACAAAACAGCTCCAAAGGCTTTAAATCAGATGACCACAGGTTTCTTTCATGGAGGGACGTGGGAGGATTTCAAAACCAGCAGCAGGCAAGCTGTGATCCCTGTTCTCCTGGTGCGTGCGTGCAGGCACACACATCTCTGCAGGGCACCTGATTCTTTTCCCCATCATAACTATATTTTAAAGTTGAGGGGGGAGAAAAAAGGATGGGGCACAAGCCCCCGTTGGGACTCAAGATCAAACCCACATGAGCAGATTTAGGTTTCTTTTGTGTTTTCCCCTGGAGAATTCCTTGTCCTGGCAAGAGGTATTAGGATGCTACTAGTTAGGATTCTACTGGGGCAGCATATCTTGTATAAACTTTAAATATTCCTTGTTATGAAAAACAGGATCCTTTTCCAGGCCAAAAGCTATTTTCCAGTTTTTTCCTTCCTGGAAAACAAAATCACTCTCATTTTGTGCTCTCCCATATACCTCATTCTGAAAATATTTCCTTGGTATTGCCCACCCTGTCCCATCCCAGATTAAACCTCTTGCCAAAGGCACAGAGCCTAGAGTGAGATGTCCCCTTCCTTGGTGCTGAGGAACCAGCACCATGAAGTCCAGAAAACCCAATCTCCTGCATTTTACATGCCACCCTCTTGCTAAAACACCATGCAATTGGGCTTTCCTTTTGATTTCATTTCATTGATTATGAATAATAACAATAGTAATATTTTATCCAGGGACTTCATGCTGTTTGTTCAGAATTGACTGCTGACACATTTTTGTTGCTGCTTTCCCCAGTCCTTTTCTCTTTGTTGGATGATTTCCAGCTTTGTCAGTTGAGGCAGGGGAAACTGAGGCACGGGAGGGTGCAGGGATGGGCTGGGGGCTGCACTGACAGTGCCTTTAGCTGCTCTTATCCACGGATCCAGCTCTCTCTGACCCAATCCTGGCTGTGCTGGAGCATCCTGAGGTGTTTTCCCTGTGTAGGTACATTTTGGGGATATTACTGGTGCAGACTTCATTGTAGTGCAGCACAGAGCTTCCAAATCAGCCCCTGTGGGCAGGATCAGGGGGTTAAAACACCACCTGGAGAGATGTTGATTTGGGTTGATAATCAAGGGGAGCTTTGTTCAGCCCTGAAAAAGATTATCTGCGGACAGAGGGGACAAGCTGAGACAGACCAAGATCTCCTTGCGAAATGGTTTGGGGAGAAACGATGCTGCAGGGGAGGGGGCGATGGGGAAGGTGATGGAGAAAAGGAGGTATTGCCGTGTCCTTGTGCAGTCCCAGCCCTGCTTTGGGCTCTATTTTGGCAGGGCTGGTGTTAATCAGCCAGCCCGATTTATTTATTCCCCTCCCCGCCGCTCTGGAGCGTGTTTGCCCGCCCCGACACGGGGAGAACCTTTCCCAGCGCAGCGGGCTGAACTTGTTTACCAGTTTAATTTATTATTTTATTGGCCTGCTGGCATGACGGACGGCGGGGACGCCGTCCCGGAGCTGGGGCCAGCCCTGGGAAGCCACACGAGCCATGCATGCCCCGGTGGCGTGGGCACGGGCAGCGAGCGCCGGACACGCGAAAGGAGCGTGCGAGAGCCCTGATGCTGCTGCTGCTGCTGAGCTTTCCAGCTCCTTCCTGGAATCCCTGAGAGCAGCTGAGGCTGGTAAACAACAGGGATAACCCGCCGGGATCAGGAGTGTTTTTTTTTCTCCCAGTGGTACTGATAACTTAGACTCTTAGCTTTTACGTTTTTCAAATCCTGTAGTGCATTAGTGCATGACTCTAAACTCCATATAAAGTGTTAGTTAGCTTGCCTTCACATTTTGGTCAGACAAAACAATCTCTCTGAGCCTGAGATCCAAGGACACCCTGCTGCCTCAGGTCCTGAAAAGTCTGAACAAAAGTGAGTTTAGGGGGGGAGCAAACTGGAGAAATATGACTTCATCACCTGAATCTGAAATTGAGGGTTAACCCCTAATATGTAAATAGACCAACCTTATATCTGTCTGAAAAACTTGTGTTCCATTTTTGGGTGTAACCCCCTGGGGTGGCTTTGTCTTCCCCTAATGTACCTGAAGCCCCTTCATTAAATAAATATAATTCATTCTTTCAACTTTGTCTGGCCTCTATTTCTAGGTAAACCCAAAAATGCATCAGTACTGGGAGAAAAACTAGGTGTTTTGTCTCCTGCTCCCAAATCCATGAGCCCTAAGGAGGGACGTGGCCTTCCAGTTTCAAGCTCTCCAGTTTTCAGGCTGCCTGTACTGGGGGATAAGCAGGGTTGCACTGGGTCTTGCCTGTGGGCTTGAAGCTGAGGACTGAACTGCTGATTTCTCTGCCTGGGAGACCAAATTTTTCCACCTCTTAAAATGCAAGTGGGCACTGCCAGGTAACTTGGCACATGTGTAAAATAAAGGCTTCTCAGTCACCAATATAAATTTCTCAGGAGGAAACTTGTGCCTTCATGCCAGGTATGACCCAGGCAAGCACCCCACCTTAATCCCAATAGGAGACTCTAACATGGCTGGAGCACAAATTTGAGAGTTTAGCTTGGTTATTTTCTCCTTCTCACTGACTTTGTTAGAAATCCTCCTTATTAGCAAGGAATTTCTCACAGAAACAGTAAGACATAGCTGGGGCTGTGATTTGGGCTTAGGCATCCCGATAAAGCCTTTCCACTAAAGGAATTTGGGATGGCTTTATGCCAACACCAGCTGCTCCAGGGATGGGTCCATGCTCACAAAACAACATTCCCATTCAGAGCAAAATAAAGATAAATAAATTTATAGAATAAACAATATATAGAATAATAATAAATAAAAACAAATGGTAGGGTTTTGGTTTTCTCTCTAGCCTGGGTCCATTTCCCAGCTGGAGAGCTGGATCTCATTCATGGTTGAGGACAAGGCTTTGGGAAGAGGGACTCAGAAGTAGCTTCACCACCAAAATCTCCCTGTTGCTGAACCAAACTGAGCAGGATGAATTGAGACAGAAGAGGCACCTGCCAGCACTGCTTTTTGTGTTTACTTTTTTTCTCCAAGGTGGCTTTGCCAAGGGCAGGGAATGGATTTCCACCTCCTGCCAGCTGTGAAGATCATGTGCATAGGGGAACACAGTCAGCAAAGCCTTTGTTTCCCTTAAACATTAAATCACCTCTGGTTGCTGCTGTGTTTCTCCTTTCCTTTTTTTTTTTCTTCTCTTAATAATTTTTGGGTGCAGCTGAGCTGCTGGAGAAACTGATCACGTCCAACACATTCACAGCATAAATAAAAGAACAATGCAATAAACCATTAAATCATGTAGGGCTGTTGCAACAGCAGCAATTAGGTGGAAGGCATGAGGGTGGGAAGCGTTCTTTTCATGGATGTGACTTTCCTAGCCCAAATTCTGGATGACCTGAGGTTACCTTTTCCAGGCTGGCTTGGGATGTGCTGTCACACCATGCTGGCAGCCATGGGGTTGGGTGGCCTGGCAGGTAACAGCCTGGCTGCAGGCAAGATGGGACAAGGCAGCGTGGGATAGGGCTGGTGAGTGCCAGTGCTGAGCTTTAGTCACCCCTGTCATCGATGACTGGCTCTGCCTGAATGCAAGAAGACCAGATTTTTGAGCAGCATCCGAAGGCACTGGTGGCTGCCAGGGGCTGGGGTGGCTGTGTGTGCTCCTGCACGTGTGCAAGGGAGCTGTGCTTGCTCTTGCTCAGGGCTGAGATGGGTATGAGCCTGTACAAGATGGGTTTTCAGGGATATTCAGCTGATCAGGCCAGGAATGAGCAGCAGTGTTTAGGGCAGGACAGGAATGGACACAGCACATCCATGCTCTAAGCATGTCCTGCAGATGCTACAGCTCCTGTGACCCTCTGGCTAGCCCACCTTCATCCCAAACCCATCCTGCTGGGATCCCCCTCAGCCACAGTTGCAGAAAAGCCTTGCTTTTGCATAGCTGGCAGGTTTGGGAGTTGCTCTGGGTTCTGCTCCATGGGTACAAACTGTATCTCCTACTGTCTCAGTGACCATCCATGGAACCCCTGAGGCAACACAAGCACCTTCCCTCAGCAGTGGGTGAAAGGTGCCCATCAATCACGTGCCTGGGACTATCCCAGCCTGGGACATGAATAACAACATGAACTGAAGGAAGGTCATTCCTCGAGCCTGAGCCCAGCTCTCCTTTATAGGGAAGCTGGCAGGAAAGCCTGCCCAGGAGACAGGTGGCCCTCAGATCTCCTGTTGACTGTCTAGCAGTTGTTTTCCTTCAGGCTGAGCTCTGGGTAAACAGCTGGGCTGGGAAATGTGAAACCCTGGCTGTGGCCGTGCTGTCACTGCAGGCATCAGCCCAGGGACATGCAGGGAGCACGAACCCAGCAAAGCTGTGCAGGGGGCACAGGGGGATGGACAGGTGAGGTGTGCCCCTGTCCTGGGGTCATTTCTTTGATTTGAGAGGTGTCCTAAGTGGTGCAGTGTTTGCACTGGAACAGGGTGCCCAAAGAAGCTGAGGCTGCCCCATCCCTGGAAGTGCCCAAGGCTAGGTTGGATGGGGCTTGGAGCAACCTGGGACAGTGTAAAATATCCCTGCCCATGGCAGGGGGGTGGAACAGGATAATCTTTTATATCCCTTCCCACCCAAACCATTCTGTGATTCTTTAATGAGTGGTATTGCTGGAAATGCTGAAGCAGACACAATAAAACTGGTTTTTCCCCATCTCCATCGTTATTCAGTGAGGATGTGCCATAATCAATGGCCAAGATGCGCTTCCACCTGTGCCATGCCCTCCTGGCTCTGTCTCTCATCTCGAGTAACAGCAGTTTGGGAGAAAACTGAGGCCCTCCCAAGTGCTTTGAAGCACAGCATCTTTCCTTCTGACCCCTGCCAGGCACCCAGACACTTCTTTGCTACTGCCTGTTAAACTCTAGGGCAGAAAAGTAAGCACTGAGCTCCGTTTTAATTGTTGTGGTTTTTTGGGGGTTTTTTTGGTTGTTTTTTTTTTTTCCTTCCCCAAGGAGCTGTTAACAGCTTGTCATTGCGGGTTGGAAAATATAAATGTATTTGAGAAAATATGTTGGCAGCAAGCTCCTCATATTGTTTCAGCTTGCCCCAAAATTCCACAGAAATTTTCCATTAATATTTTTCATGTCTGATTGGAAAATATTAGGGAAAGAAGAGACAAATTCTGTAGATGTTTTTTAGCAATTGTAGCCTTTTTTTCCTTTCCCATCCAGATCTCCATGGCATAGAAAAAAGTAAAGGAAATACACAAATTAAAATCATCTGCTAGGACCTGAATGCATTAAAATCATTGCTCTACAAGTGGAAGAATTTTAAGAAAACCATGATAAGGAAATTTGGTTATTTAATTTCTGCATTCCAGCAATCTGTGTGATCTGATTCCAGTGATTTGGGTCCAAAACTTGGTTAGGAGAGGTGTTAGGAAATTGAAAGTTCTCTGAGAGAGGTTTTGACTGTAAGGAGCTCCAGCAAAAGACATGGGAACAAAACTGGACCTCACTGTTCTAAATTTCAGCTTGTTGACCACACATTTTTCCTCTTGTCTTTCACAGACCTCCTAAAAGCAGTGCCTGCAGGTCTTGAGTTTAAAAGCACATGACAAACACTCTGGAAAAGTGGGACACTTAGTCCTCACCTCGGGATGCTTTGTGGTTTCCACCAGCTGAATGGAGAGGGGAGCCCCTGGGGAGGCTGATCCAGGGTGCAGCTCAACCCCAGGAGGGGTGCTGGTCCCAAAAGTGGTTCTTCTTGGCCAGAGCTGAGGTGTGTGGGCCACTGTTGGGCAACCCGGATCATGCCAGCCCTGTGAGGAAGCAGGGATGAGCAGGTTGTCCATGGGGCAGACGTGCTCACAAGGGTGAGGTGTGGGTGGGAAGATCCTCGGCACGTACATGATTTCAAAATGCAGCTCCTCACCAAAGCTCTGCTCTTCCTCCCTACATGGGACTCTGGGTTGGACAAGGACTCGCGTTTTGGGTAACTTTGTCCTGGAGAGCACTGAGATGTGCATGGGATGGTTTTGGGCATAGCTCAGAGGACACAAACTCCTCCAGGACACGTCTCCTCCTGGTTTGCAGTCAGTACCCACAGCAGGACAGCTGAATTGTTCTCTGTGCGAGTGCCCATTTCTCTCCACAGGTGGTAGAAGTAGTCAAAGGTGGCCAGTTCCTGGTAGACACCCCAAAATTACATAAATCCTTCCCAAACTCTACCCCCAACTTTGCTGTGGATGGAGGCAGAACAGCAAGAGCTGAGAGCTTCAACGCCTCCTCCCTGCTCAGCATCCCCCAGGGGAACCTTTCCATCTGAGCCTCCCAGGCAATGCAGATCCTTCTGGGATGCTGCTTCAAAAGCCCCTGTATCAGGAGCCAAACTGATTATCAGCGGGGGTTGAGACCTGAGATAAAAAAATACCCTTTCTCCTAGGCTGTGATTAATCTGCTGCCCGCTGCTGCCTGCAAGCACGTCCTCCTTGATCATCACAAGTACAAACCACCACGCGTTCTCCCCCATAGCTTTGTGTTTTGGGTTTTCTGCATTACCTTGAAGAGATTCCCCAGCATCTCTGGGGTATCTGACCTCTCCACATCATTGCCTACAACGTTTTAGATGCTCCTCTGTCACCATGACGATGCTGAGGTTGTCGCTGGCCCGGGCTTGTTACATAATGAGGTGAGTCAGCCCCAGAAAGGCCACAGCTTTTGCCATTGTTTGATTTAATAACCTGCAATGAGGAGATAACGATCCAGGTTCTTAATGAAAGGTGGGTGGTAATGAGAAGTTAGGAAACAGTTCAATAGCAAAGTCCATGGGATAATGACAGGCTGTGATTTCCGGAGGGTGATCATCCTCCACTGTAAATGGGCTGAACACACTTCTCATCCGTGGGGGGTTTCACATCCAGCACGGGCTGGGAATTGAGTTCTTCGTGAACACAATCAACTTCAGCCATTGGCACCTCCAGGAAAATAAATCCTTTAACAATATGTGCATACAGGAGGCTGGAATTCTTTGTTCTTCCCATCAGATCTCCAAAATGCTGCATTACTTTGCAGCTCTGTGCTGGTTTGGGCTGGGACAGGTTGGTTTTTTTAAGAGTAGCTGCTCTGGGGCTGTGTTTCTGTTGATAATATAGATATGTTTTTGGTTTAGCTGAGCAGGGTTTACATAGAGTCAAGGCTTTTCTGCTCCTCACCCCATGAGTGAGGAGGCTGGGGGCACAGAGCAAGGACAGCTGACCTCAAACTGACCAAAAATATTCCATAACACGTTTTCTCGTGTTTAGGAAAGAGGGGACATTCAGGGTGATTGTGTTTGCCTTCCCAAGCCACCACTACATGTGATGGAGCCCTGCTTTCCTGGGGATCACTGGACGCCTGTGGGAAGTGGAGAATTAATTCCTCGTTTTGCTTTGCTTGTGCACATGGCTTTTGCTTTACCCATTAAACTGTTTGTACCTCAACCCATGAGTTTTCTTACTTTTAAATTCCAGTTCTCTCCCTCATCCTACTGTGGGGTTGTAAGTGAGTGGGGCTGAGCTCCCAGCCAGGGTTAAACCATGAAAATCCTAAATTTGGTCCGATTCAGGTGTGAGCAAAAGGCTGTAATTCTGTTGATTTTCCCGGAGAAGGCACTGTGGTAACACATGCCAGGTTCTGCTGGCAGCAGCAGGACAGAGAATATCTGATCTGGCAGGAGGGACAGGGTAGCCCTGTAAACACACTTTTCTCTCAGACCAGCAGGATTTTTCTGCTGGATCAGTGCCTTGTCACAGGGGCTTGTGGCCTCTTGATTAGGGATGAGGTAACCTAAAGTCAAGTTCAACATCCTGTGGATTTACCTAAAGCAATCCCAGGATTTTCAGTGGGGAATTTCACAGCTTAAAATAACAGGGCAAACAGGGAAGTGTTCCTTTCACATAAATGAAAGTACCTGGGAGTAGAAACCTCAACCCAGTGCCAGGTTAATGTGAATATTGTCTATTCAGAAGCTCTGGCAATGCCAAAACCTGAATTGTGGCTTTCTGACTGATCTGCACCCTTTGACCCTTGCTATTGGGACCAAGCATGAACTTTGGCAGCCAGGTTTTATTTCAAGGAAAACCGGTATTAAATTCCTGAGACTGGAATATCCCAAACTCTTGCCATTTAATTACTCTCTAACTATTTTTAGAAGCCCTGTTTCGTAGAATCACAGAATGGCCTGGGTTGGAAGTGATCTTTAAAATCACCCAGTTCCAACCCCTGCCATAAGCAGGGACACCTTCCACAAAAACAGGATGCTTCAAGCCTTGTCCAACCTTGGACACTTCCAGGGATGGGGCAGCCACAGCTTCTCTGGGCAACCTGTGCCAGGGCCTCACCACCCTCACAGTAAATAATTTCTTTGTAATATCTTCCCTAAATCTACCCTCTCTGCAACCTATGGAGTCAGTTATCTTTATGATTTAGCCCATTTATGGGGTGAGTTTTGTTTTGCACGAGTCTTGTGAGGTCAGGAACTTTCACAGGACATTGCTCAATCCTCCTGGACCTGTTTCTGAGCAGACCTGCCAGCTTTGAGAAATGTCCCTGCCTTAGTGGATGTTTGCAGCTTCAGAATGTCATCTCCAAATTATATTTCTTGAGAATTACAGAATATAATTATTTTTAAAAATCACAAATAAACCTTCTTTCTTAAATATGAACCTCTGTCTGGGAGGCTCCTTTGGGGTCATCAGTCCTGGCTAATGGACACCCATTGTACACCTTCCTATTTTTAGTCTTAACATTTACTGGGTCTACCCAAGGACCATCCAAGACACATTTGGAGGCACCCACCTCTCTGAGGACAATGGAGGAAACCTTGAATGACTGCTTTTAATTTGACAAATTGAGATTGAATCCAGGATCTCATCCTTCCTTCTTCCTCATTTAATCAAAGCCAGGCATTGCATTTACAACTCTCCCATTTCCTTTCCTGCTACCCTTTAACTCAGCCAGTTATAACCCAACACCTCTAGTTAGGGCACAAATCCGACCACACAAAAGAAATAAGATTTGAACCTTTGTCCTCCTGTCTGAAAAACTATAAATTAAAATAAATTGAAGAAAGTAAACAAACAAACAAACAACTCTGCAGAGTGTTGGCTTCGGGAAGAAGCCAAGTGTCCTCGAAAGAATTCCTGCATGGTTCAGAGTGCGACAGTGACAACACACGGGGAGCTCAGAGCAGAGGGCTGAGCAAAAGCAGCAGGTACCCAAGCTGGAATCAGCTGAATGGGGCTGAATTCTGAATTTCTGCAACCCCTTCCTGGCTTTTCCTGTCCCTTGGCTTCCAGGAAAGTGAGGTCAGCCCTGGGTGCAGTGTTTGACTGGGGCTGATACAGCGGGCTGAGCAATACCCTGTGCCTCTGTGGGGATTTCCCCCTCTGGGGCTCAGCCCTGGTTTCTCAGTGTCAGAAGCTGAACCCCGCTGAATTTCTCCCCTTTCTCTGCTTGTGGCTATTTTTTAGCAGATCTGCACCCACAGGCAGGCGTGTGGCAGCCCAGGTCTTGCTCCAGGGGTGTCCCAGTGCCCAGCTGTTGCCAGCAATGATCGGAATTTCTTACAGCCGGCCAAGGAAGGAGTTTCCTTGAGCACATCGGGTGCAATTAGATGGTGCAACAGGCTGAAAAACTGCACAGCTTGTCCGCAGCCAGGAGAAAGCATGTCTGCACTGGTGGGTGAAAGGAGGGAGAGCTCTGGGGCACACGATGTTCCCTGCCCTGCCTGCATCCTGCATCCCGGGCAAGGCTCAGCCCTCTCTGATGCAGAGGGACCAGGAGCTCTCCCCTGACTTCAGGGTCTGTAAATCCCGTGCTGAGCAGCATCCCTTAATCCCTGCAGGAAACCCTGTCTGCAAATTATATGGTGAAGAGATGGTTTTGCTTGGTTTCTGTTCCCCTTTGCCCGATGCGGCAGGAGGAGGGAGAGCAGTGTTAGACTGCAAGAACAGGGCGGGTGAGAGGCCAGAAATGAGGAAGGAAAACACAACTTGTTTAGAGGAGAGGGAATAAAAAACTTCTTTTCCATGGCAGAAACACCCCGATCCATTACAGGGACAGATGCGGGAGCTCTTGGTGTTCCCTCCCGGGCATCAGGAGCTGGGCGGGATGGGGGAGAGGGAGCGGTGATGTTCTGGTGATAAAGGTACAGTTCGCACTTCGCTCCTTGTTCATTTATTCCTGCAACTGAAATACCTGGGAGGGGCGAGGGAGGCAATTGTAAACTGCAGGCGCAAAGGACCTTGAACTCCAGCTGCCGCTCCAAATCCATACATTTTTATCAGCCTGATAAAAATCAGACATTTATCGCCCTCCCCACCACAAGCGTGACCGTAGCAGCTTTTTATCAAGTCCTTCCAAAGAAAGCGTCATCAGCTGTGAAAACTACACAGCATCCAGCTGGCAAGAGGAGAGGGTCAACCACTTGGTTTCCTTCCTGACCTTTCTGAAAGCATCTAATTCCCCGAAAAATACTGCAGATAATTTTCTTGGCTTCTTCAGTATCCCACTATTTAAAATTATGTTTTTGCAAGTGCAAAATTTGTGCATTTTGTTTGGGTTTTTTGAGTTGGATTTTGGTTGTTGGTTTTGGTTTTTTTCCCCCTTGAAAACCATATAAATGCCCCTTGGTCAGCCCAGAAGAATAAATTTTTCTGTTGCAAGAAAATGTCATTAACACACCAAGAAGAATCTGGGCAGCTGCTGCCTGACTTTTGCAGCCACCCTCCTGGGGTAGGGAGCACTTTGGAGCGGCTTTAAACTGGATGAGAGTAGATTTAGATGGGATATTAAAGAAAAATTCTTTCCTGTGGGTGTGGTAAGGACCTGGCACAGGTTGCCCAGAGAAGTTGTGGCTGCCCCATGCTGGAAGTGTCCAAAGTCAGGGATAGTGGAAGGTGTCCCTGCTCATGACAGGGGAGTGGAACTGGATGATCTTGAGAATCCCTTTAAACCCAAACCATGCTGTGATTCTGAACTTTGTGCCCGCATTCCAGGCTGATAAACCAAGGCCACGCTGGAAACTGCTGCAGATGAAGTTGCCCCGACATGAATGGACCACATGTTTTGTGGCTGATTCTACACACAGTGATGTACACACAGCTCCCAACCACCCTCTCCAAATTCCAACTGTGCAAAAAATTCCTGGATGTGTGATTCAGATCCCACCAGGTTTCTCCCTCCCTGCACCCCCGTGCCACATCCAAAGGAGAGGATGTGTGTTGCACTGAATGTAGGCAAGAACGTGACTGGTCCTTCCCTTCCAAGTTTCCTTTAGAGAGAATCAAATAAATAAATAAAATTTAAACAAAGATATTAAAAGAGGAGAGTGAATCATGGCTTAGTCATAGTTGGGGCTCGGTGGAGCAATTGCTGCTGGTGCTGGCATTTTGATGCCAGGGGAGGATGTCAGGGAAGGCTGGCTGCTGACCAGCAGGTTCTCCCAAAGGGGATGGAGAATGAAGTCTGGACCTGTTATTTTGGGATGCATCCAGAGCCTCATGTCACTGCTCAGGATGGGTTGTTAGGTGAGTTTGACATTGGAGCAGCAGTGGAACAAAAGAGGGAATTGAGTGGTTTTAGTTTTGGTGTTTTGGACTGTAAACTCCATAAGAGGTGAGTATCCCATTCTCACAGACACTGAGGTTTTCCCCCTTCTCTCCCAGACTTTCCATTTTGTACTTCCCTCTCCCACCTCTGTGGACCTGCTGCATTCATCCCTTGGACGCTCAAAGTCAATTTATTTTCCCATTTACCACTAGTACTTTCATATTTCAAACTCTGGCATTACATTTATACCCCTATCCCTTCTCATTTATTAAGTATCTGCCAGTTCCTGGTTGGCATATGTATGGCAGCACCTCCAATCTACACTGACTGGTTGATTCCTTCCTCCACCCTCTGTCACACAGTGAGGCTGTGGGACAGCACATGGACTGTCCCATGTCACACTGTGCCTGTGGTGGCTCTCAAGCAGCTGACAGCTCTTCCTGACAACATTCAGGCTGAGTCAGTGACCTGATTCCCCAAAAAATCGCTGAGCTAAGCACCCCTTTAGACTCTTTTCACAGCAGCTGTGAGCAACATCTTATTTACCAATCCAGGTGCTATTTTTAGGGAGCTAGGATTTTTTGAAGCATGATTTGGGAGGGGAGAAAAATAATCCTCTGAGTGCACCTAGTGCTGTCCTGCTCCCTGCCCTCTCCCCGGGGTGCAAGTGCCTTATAAATAGTACTGCTTCTTCCAGCTGACCTCCCTGGGAGCAGCTGGGTGCTGGTGCCTTTGAAATCCAGGCCACTTATTTAGGAGTCGAAGCTTTCCGCTCCAGTTATTTAGGAGTTTCTAAGCCAAGAGTTACTAGGTGGATCTAATTTGAAGCGACTGTGATTTTAATTCAGGCAGGGTTTCGCTTTCGGGCTCCTTTTCATGTCGTGGGGGTGGTGATTTGTGAGGTGGAAAAGAGCCACGGAGAGGGGAGAGAGCTGCTGGAGGAAGGGGGATGATGCTCAAATTCCTTGTCCCATAGAATCATGTGAATTTTTGTCCTCCTTCTGACTCATGCTCTATCTGGGAAGTGACTTTCTGTTGCCCTACATGTGAAAAGGATTTGGGGATTTTGTGCAGAGTGGTCCAGAGAGGGCTGTTGTGCCTGACTCCCATCCCATCCTTGCCAACTGGAGCACTCACAGCTCTCTCCCATCTTCCTTCCCACATCCCAAATCTCTGGTACTTTTCCAGCTCCCTCATAGTAGCTTTTTAAAAATTTCTTTTTTTCTTTTTTTTTTTTTTTTCTTGTGAATATTTTTTCCCTGTGTGGGAGAGCGAAAGATTGTGCAGTTTTTACTCCATCTTGGCTCCATGTAAGGAATTAGCCAGAAATATCTTCTTTCTAAATGCATTATAAAAATACAAGAGGAGGAAAATGCCCTAAGTAAAAAAAGGCTATTGAACGTTTTAGGTATCCGAGATGCTCCTTATCAGGCTTTAAATTTTGAAGCAAAATTTGCTTTATTAAACACCATCAAAGCAGATGCTCCCACCTTTACAGCTCTTCCCACCCATGACACATTCCCACATTTCCCTGATGTGGCAAATTCCCACCCAGAACCCTTCCAAAGAGATCCCTCCATGCCAAGTGGGATCATTCCTATCAGTGTTGGGAGACAAGGAGGGTTTGAGCACCGGCATGTTTGGGATTTGGGCGTGTCACAGGAATTTTCAGGGTGGTCCCAACCCCTCCGTGCTGCAAACACAGGCTGTGTGGGGGTGTCAGCTTTGCTGGAGTGCCGTTTGTAGCCTAATTTAGTGTGGAAATGTAACTTGCAGGAACCTGGGGAGTGGATTAAGAAGTCTAATAAGCTAATAAAAGAATGCAAATCATTATTATTATTATTATTAGCGCCGGCATCCCCCGGCCCCTCGGGACCCCCCGGCATCCCCCGGCCCCGCGGGTGCCCCCAGCCCGGCCCGGTGACCGCGGAGTGTGGGGCGCAAGGGGCGTGCCGGCGGAGCCTCCCCATCCCACCGCTGTCTACTCAGGGCTCCTTTTCCTTTCCTTTTTTTCCCCCTCTATTTTTTATTTTTTTTAATTGTTTTTTATTTGTCTCTAGTTTGCTTCCTTTTTTTTTCATTTTTATTTTGTTCAACTTTATTCCAAATTTTTTCACTTTATTTCCATTTCCCCTTCTTGTTTTCGCCTCTATTCCCTATTTTATCTCCTCAATTAATTTTTAACTATTTTTAATATTTTTCTCTTTATATCTTTCACTCCTTATTCATTTTTAGAATGGTTTTCTTAAAAAAAAAGTTATTTATTGTCGAGTTTTAATCTTCCTTTAAAAAAAAAAACAAAAAAAATCCAACAAAGTAATTCCATTTCCATCGTTTTACATCATTCTCCCTCGTCGATTGTAAANTTATTGGAAAAAATAGTATTTATTGTATATGAACATGACAGAAAAATTAAATAGTAAAATGATAAATTAATAAAATTAATACAATCATTATATGAAAACATTAAATTATAAACAATTAAATGAGATTATTAAATCAAAATAATTTTTTTAANATTTTTTATTTTTTTTAATTGTTTTTTATTTGTCTCTAGTTTGCTTCCTTTTTTTTTCATTTTTATTTTGTTCAACTTTATTCCAAATTTTTTCACTTTATTTCCATTTCCCCTTCTTGTTTTCGCCTCTATTCCCTATTTTATCTCCTCAATTAATTTTTAACTATTTTTAATATTTTTCTCTTTATATCTTTCACTCCTTATTCATTTTTAGAATGGTTTTCTTAAAAAAAAAGTTATTTATTGTCGAGTTTTAATCTTCCTTTAAAAAAAAAAACAAAAAAAATCCAACAAAGTAATTCCATTTCCATCGTTTTACATCATTCTCCCTCGTCGATTGTAAAGACGTGGGAAATGAAGGACGGCGTTTATTTAACTGTAAATATTTTAGTTTGGGAGTCACCCCAAATTCCTGGGATGGGGTTGGGGGAGTCCGTGCCGCGCCCTCCCCCCCCCGCGGAACAAAGCGCGTCCTTTGTCCGCGCTGCAGTGCGGGGGGCGGGCGGCAGGGGGCAGCAGTGGCCGCGCCGACATCACGCCTTCATCCTCCTCCTCCTCCTCCTCCTGCCCATTTTCCGCCTCCTCCTCCTCCGCAGCGCCCGCCCCGCCCCGGAGGCGGTCCCGGCCTGTCGGGATAGAAATAGGCGGCGCGGCCGCTGCCGGCACATTGTGAGCGGAGCCGGGCACAGCAGTGGCAAGGATTGTAGCACCACTCCTTTCCCGGCTGCCTCGCGTGGAGATCCTGCCTTTCTTCTCCTATTTTTTTTTTCAATTCAAAAAAGAGGATAGTTTTAATATTTTTTTAATATCTATATATTTTTTTCATCCCGCTTTCCATCGGGGCTCGCCCTCGCTCCTTCCCGGCGCGCAGAGGCTGCGCTGGGGCCGTTCCTGCCCGGCTTTGTGCCCTGCAGACCCGGCCCTCCTCCCCCTCCTGCCGTAAAACCTTCACGAGGCTCGGAGCAGCATCCAAAAGCGCCGCAGCCGCTCGCCCAAACCACTGTCTGCAACAAAACCTCCTTTTCTTTTTTTTTTTTTTTATTCTTTTTTTTCCCCCACGCTCCCTC
>VXBI01012879.1:53909-71976 GCA_013397375.1 Toxostoma redivivum
TTAATCGTATATTTCCCCCCCCTCCCTCCCCCCTCCCCTTTTTTATTTCTCCTCCTCCTTCCCGCAAACGCATCAAGGTGGACGCGGAGCGCAGAAAGACCTTTGTTTTAAAAATGCCCATGGAGCTGACGCAAAGCCGCATCCAGAAGATTTGGCTTCCCAATGACAACCGCCCGGCGCTGCCCCGCCGCTGTGAGTACGGGCACGGCAGCATCCCGGAGGGATGGGGATTGGGATATTGGGATGCGATGGGTGGGGAGGTCTCCCCTTTCTCTGCGCGCCGCCGGGGCTCTTTGCAGCATCCCTGCAGCATCCTTTCTCCTCGGCGTGCCCCAGCATCCTCCCGGTCCCGCATCCCACCCGCTGCCATCCCGTGACTCAGTCCCGGCAGCGGGAGGAAGGTGCAGCCGTCACATGGCCCCGCAGGATGCGGGGAGGTGCCGGCACACGCGTGGCCCCGTTTCCACTCTCTGGGATTAAAAGGAAAAGCAGGAGCAGGTTGTTCACCTCGCAGCCGGGGCGCCAGCTCAGCTGGGATTTTCACGGTGTCAAGCGGCTCGCCCGGGGATTTATTAATGGCAGAATTGTGAATGGTTTGTGTGGAAGTGACCGTAAAGATAATCTCATGCCACGTGACAGGACACCTTCCACTAGACCAGGTTGCTACAAACTCCGTCCAATTAGTGTGTTAAAATTTTTTTTTGGAGGTGGAGGGAGGACTGGGACAATGGATTTAGGGGAAAAAACCCCAACCAAACACCAGCCGTTTGCACTTTACCATTTAACGCTGTGGGGATGAGATAGGAGGCAGGTGGAGGGGAAGGCAGAAATTAGTACTGAAACTTCTGCGGTGGGCTCCCCTTGTCTCTGAAGCTCGGAATATAAAAATGTTTGCGTCATCCTGGTGTTACTATAAACCAAATTTTGAATCATGATGCAATCCGAAAGCTCAGGAAGCAGCTCCTTTAAGTCACCCACTAGCTACGCTGACAACCTGCCAGTTGTGCGACTCCTAACTGTAAATGAGCGTCTCAGGAATGTGCGGAGCCGGGATGGAGGGGGTGGCACTCGCAGGCTGGCGAGGGATGGAAGTGGCTCAGGCGGAATGCTTCTCTTCATCAGGCGTTTAAAGTCGCTTCCGATGTTTATTTACCTTGTCTAGACAGTTTCCACTTCTAAATAACAATAATACTTTAAAAAATAGATATCCTATGAACTTGCCAGATGCTGTTGCCCGTGGCTGTGGGTCAGGCACCCTGGAGCAGATGTTGGGATGCTCAGCCTGTGCATGGCAAGGGCAGCTCTGCAGCGGGAGCTGCCGAGGAAATGGATTTCAGCAACAGGCTGCACATCTGGGTAGCCAAGGGGTTTTGCTTGGAGTGGGGTAAAACGTCTCCCGGCTTAATGCTTTGCACGTGTCTCTGTGGCTGGATTTTTCTCAAGGACTGGCACCTCTGAAAGAAATCCCCTGTGCCTGCAGTGGTTTTTTGCCACTTCATTCACGTGGTTTCTCAGAGAGAGCTCCTTCTTGGTAGCAGAAAAAACGAGCATATTAAATATTAAGGCACTGAGGGGCTTATTAATAACATTATGTGGCTTCTAATTATTTTTTTCTTGGAGTGGGAACCAGACACGCTGGGCACTGTTCGTTGTGCAACGTGAGAAGAGGGCTTTTAGGCTTTTTTTAGCTTACTCTTTTAAAACTCAAGGTATTTTAAACGCGAGGTGCTATTTATTCCTCAGCCACAACAAAGCAAGGGCTACAAAGCTGGGTGGGAACGGGGGAATAACGGAGACCACGTCCAGCGTGATGCCCGCAGGGAGCGGGCGCATCCCTGGGAGCATCCTCTGGAAGGACACTCCCCGGGAGTTAAATAATTAGCCCGATTGTGCGATCGCTCGCCCAGCGGAGGCTGCTGTGATTCCTTCAGCTGGCCTTTTGACGGCGATCCATTAAATTGCTGTCACGCCGCACGTCTCTCACGTAGGGGCTGGGAAAGTGGAGCCGTCGAAGGCGCTGGCTGGGCAGAGCCGGGCGAGGGGAGGGGGATGCTCCGGCAGGGAAGGGAGGGAAGGAAGGGGGATGCTCCAGGAGGGAGGGAAGGAAGGGAGGAAGGGGGATGCTCCAGGAGGGAGGGAAGGAAGGGAGGAAGGGGGATGCTCCAGGAGGGAGGGAAGGAAGGGAGGAAGGGGGATGCTCCAGGAGGGAGGGAAGGAAGGGAGGAAGGGGGATGCTCCAGGAGGGAGGGAAGGGGCTGCCGCTGCCTCTCTCCATCCTGCCGCTGCTTTTTCCCGTCCCTCCGGCTCGGTGGGTGTGGGAGCACACACCGGGGATGTGCGCGGTCATCCTTGGGGCGATAGCGGTTCCATGTGCGGTGCGGAGTGCGGGATCGGGCATCCCTGAAAGGTGTTGGGATTGCAGCGGGAAGAAGCTGGGAAAAGGGGAATAGGACTAATAGAACGTGCGGTCTGGGAGAATACTTATGAGGAGACAGTAAAAATGCCTGAAGAGGGGAGGTGGTTGCTTTATCCGACTTTTTATAGAAGCAAATTTCCTTCCCTTTTCTGCTGTTTGGGTTTTTTTGTTTTGTTTTTTTTTTTTCCCTTCTCCTTTTACCCACTGGCGAAGCTGACTTTCTGGCAAATAACAAAAAATTGATGAGCTCCTAAATATCCTCTGATTGAGCCTGAAAGTCATCTTGATTTACCTGTCTAGATGTCGATAAGGAGTAATGAATATGTACTGAAATCCCTGATAGCTTCCCAGCAGTGGTAAATAGAAATGATGAATGAGGCTTTTGTGAAAGACTGGGAGCAAAACACTGAGTTCTGTTTCATCCCTGATGCTAAGTTTCCCCGGAGACTTTCGGTTTGGGCTCAGATTCCTGATGGAAAGTTATTCATGATGCTATGGTGTTTCGGGAGGTGCTTCCCAGGTGCTGTTCCATTGTCCAAGCGCAGCAAAAATTGGGGGGAGATTCCTGAATTAGGGGTGTTTAACTCTTGCAGCACCCTTTGGAGGTGACACGTGTGTGCCTACACAGTGCCAGCCTTGGGGCTGTCACAGCTGTCTGGAGCCACAGGCACATGAACAGTACCCAGCATTGTCCCTTTACTCTTGGAGTGCTATTTAATGGCCCCAAATCCTCTTGGCTCTGCTCTTCGAGATCCTTTGTCAAACCTTTGGCAGGTAGGGAAGGGAAGAGTTTCCTTATTCAAGTGTTATTCCTTCTTCTTCCCTTTATCCAGTAAGTGTGTGGGTTTTGTGTAAAACTGACTTGCACCCATAGCTTGGATGAGGATGTGAGATTGTTAGATGGGAAAGAGTATTTTTCTGGGTATGTTGCACAGCTCCCTTGTGCCCCAGCACAGAAAATTGGCACTTGCTGCCAAAATCTTTGGGAGCTGCCCTGGGGTTTTGAAATGCAGCATTGGGGGGGGGCGGGGGGAGGTTGCACAAAGGGAGTGAGTGTGAGGGCAGCTCCAGCCTGGGGAATGTGAAATTCATGAAACAAAAAGAGAAAATATATTTTAGGTAGTTTTTAATCTCTTGCCTGCTGAGTTTGCTTTGGTGAGAAACTTAGGAAGATGATGGGTGGCTCTTCTCTGCCATCTGGGTACCAGTGCCATAACTCTCCCTTGTGGCCTTAATTTGGTTTCTCCAGCTGCTGGGTTTATTTATTTTCTTGGAAGGGGAAGGTAATCCCATGTACTTTACATCTTCTGTGGGTACCTCTCAGTTTGTTTGCCCTTTCCACATCCACTCTGACAAAAACCTACCCCAGCCCTGTCTCCATCCCTGGGAGCCCCTGGCATCCCCTGGTCTCACCTTCAGCAGCTGTGACAGCCAGGCAGAGCTCTCCACCCAGGCCATAATTAAGCTAGGTTTTATGGCTCTGCCACCAGCCACTCACTCCCTGCATTCCTTTCCTGTGAGGTCTCTGGGCTCACCGGTGGATGGAAGGGTGGGTGAGAAATTCCCTGCAGGGTCCCATCTGTCCTGCAGATGCTGCCTCTGGGTTTTCTTTCCAGCTGTTTGACATGGACCCTCTTCACAACAATAACAAAAAAAGAAAAAACCAACTTGGCTTTATGAGGAAAAAAGGGATAAATCACTCGGGTATCTACTTTTAAATGCTGGTAGTTCTGTGGTTTTTCTTGCCTTTTTTTTGTCTTCAGGAAATTCAGTTGGTTGTATGTCAGCTAAAAATCTAGTCAGAGATCTTGAGAGATGCTTTCTGTGGGTCAAGATCTTGGACCAGACCTGGTATTTCAGCACAGACACTGCTGCAGGGATGGGTCTGAAATCCTTGGCTATCCTTGAACTTTTCATGAAATTGGCCAAGCCATTGGAATGTGAAGTTGTACTTGCCTTTTTAGTTTTTTAAAAAATTATTTTTCATTTTGGTTGCAAATGAGGAAACTGAGGCACAGAGGCTCTCCAGGGAGCCTGGGCCAGCTGCTGGCTCCTTGCCTTCTTTGTATCCATCAGGATGTTCTTGCTGTGGCTTTCAGGTTTCCTCCAGCTGCTGAAGGACTTGGAAGGAGTCTGGATAAAAACAAGTGCCTTGATACAGAATGAGCTGGAGAATTAACAGCTCCTGTTCTTTTTCCTTGTAGCTTGTGGGCCTCAGCTTGCCAATTCCCCCACTGTGATAGTCATGGTTGGCCTCCCAGCCCGTGGCAAAACCTACATCTCCAAGAAGCTGACTCGCTACCTCAACTGGATTGGTGTCCCCACAAAAGGTAAGGCTTGCACTGGCTTCTGGGGGAAAGCAGGAGGTCTGATCCTCAGGAATTCCTCTAGATCAGTCTTTTGGGAGATGGGAGATAGTGGGGGAATGTTTCAGAGATCCCACAGGCCAAATATCTGTGTTTTCCCATCCTACTGCAGCCCAGGTTCTCCTTCACTTTGAAAACCAAAATGCCCTGAGTAATTCCTTGGCCCCAGCTTGCTTTAACTGTAGAAGCTATACAACTGGGTCATGCCCCTCTTTATTTTTATTTTTTTTATTTTTATTATTTCCCCCCCTAGTTTTCAACGTTGGGGAGTATCGCCGTGAGGCTGTGAAGCATTACAGCTCCTATGACTTCTTCCGTCCTGACAACGAGGAAGCCATGAAAGTCAGGAGGTGAGTGTGGGCACCCCTGCCTGACCCCACCTGGGGTTGAAGACCATGGCTGGGAGCACAGTTACCCACGTTGGGGGTGATGAACTGGGAAGTTGGGCTCTGAATTTCCCCTGGATTTGAATTTCCCCTTCCTGCTCAAAGAGGGTTCTGAGAGCTCAAAACTGAATCTGTACAGGATTGGTAACTTCAGGGTGGCAGTGGCCAGCACACCCAGAGGACATCAGGGCCACCTGTCTGTCCCCTCTTTTGCAGGCAATGTGCCATGGCTGCCCTGAGGGATGTGAAGCTGTACCTGACGGAGGAAGCTGGTCAGATTGCGGTGAGCTCCCAGATGTGCTCTGGGGTTTGGCAGCTGTGCCAGCCCCAAAGTCCTCTGCAGTCCCTTCTCTGAGGGGCTCTCTGGGAAACCAGGCCCTTGTGGTGCTAATTGAGATGTTTTGCTTTTAAAGGTTTTTGATGCCACCAATACCACGCGGGAGAGGAGAGGGATGATACTAAACTTTGCCAAAGAGAATGGATTCAAGGTCAGTGCCATGGGGCTGATGCCTGCATTGTGAAGTTCAATGTCATGTAGAGTTGATGTTACCTTCTTGCACTCATGTGTTATCCTCATGCTGCTCCTGTGAGGGAGATTTTGCTGCTGGGTTTGATTAAAAGTATGAAACTTTCTTCATTCCCTATAGAGAGCCATGGAGAAGGAAATGATGGGAGTGGGGTGAAGGGAGAGGTTGGGTCAAGCAGGGAGGAGGTTGGGTTGAGCAAGGAGCAGGCTGAATATTACAAACCTTGTTGGTGACCTTCAGCTGAGCTTTGCTTTGCTTCACAGGTGTTCTTCATTGAATCTGTCTGCAATGACCCCAATGTGGTTGCCACCAACGTTATGGTAAGTGTGGAACTGGTGGAAGTGTCCTGCTTTTGCTTTCCCTCCATGGAGAGGTAGGAATGGCATCACCCTCACCAGCTCTTGTCTTCATGGTGGACTCAGCCCCCCTGGTATCTGCTGGAGGGACAGCACTGGCTATCTAGGAGGTTTCTGGAATGTGTTGATGACTTCTCCAAGTGATAGCACCTCTCCTTGTTTGCTCTTCTGTTGTACCTTGTCACTAACAAAGAGGGGCTGGTGAGGAATGTGAAGCTCCTGGACTGCAGTGGCTGTGAAGTGAGATGTCAGGAGAGCAGATTTTGGCCTGGAGTACCATGGGATAAAAAGCCCAGGAAGAAAGAGAGGCCCTAGAAAACTGCTTAATGTCCAAGGATCAGCTTCCGAAGCTCGGCTGTGATGTATTCCCAGCAAGGAGCAGACATTAAAAATGCCGGGATGAACAAGGAGCTCCTGGACAAACTCAAACACAAAAAGGAAGCCTACAGAGAGAGAGGATGGAAGCAAGGACAGGCAGCCTTGGAGCAATACAGAGATAGTCTGAGCAGCCAGGGATTGGGTTAGGAAAGACAAAGCCCTGACAAAACTGGGGGATTACAGGCTCAGTCTCATACCAGTGCTTGGGAAGATCATGGAGCAGATCATCCTGGAAATTCTGCTGAGGCACATGGGAAATAAAAAGATGATTGGTGACAGCCAACATGGCTTCACTGGAGGCTAATCATGCTGCCAGCCAGGGGCTGGGGCTGAAGAAATGTCTTGCTCCTGCTGTAAGCTGTTGTCCCAGTGACTAACTTCCTGGGAGGTTGCACACAGCCTTTTCTACAACAAAATGCTCCATTTGCTGCTTTTTTTTTTCTTTCCCCACAAGCTGGATATGTTTTTTTTTTGAGGATTTTAATCCCTTTATTTGGAAACTAATGCTTGAAGGGTGAGAAAATTATCTCCTGGCTGAGTGTGGGATTTTGCTCCATGGGGAACTGCAGATGAATGGCGCTCTTAGTGCTGGGATCAGTGTGGAAAATACACTCCAGGCCTGTGATGCTGCCACATGTGTTGATCCATTGTGTTATCCTGTTGGTTTCAGGACTGCTTGTGAAATTATTGTGTAATGCTGCCGTTCAAACACAAATCTTCAGGAAAACCAGCCTGTTAGATTAGTTCAGGCAGGGCTTAGTCCGTGAGGGTTGTGAATATTCACATTGCCTGTTTCTAGGGTCTTTCAGCCCAACAGCTTGCAGCAAATAATGCACAGAAAGGGGTTGAAAGTTGCCATCTACTGTCTTGCTGCTGAGCTGGGATAAGCATCTTGTCTAAGCTCGTGTATTTCCCTTTCTCAGCTTTAATTTGAACCTGATGGAGTTTTTTTAGCCATTAGGAAGCTGAGTTTTCCTGCTGTTGGGTGGTGAGGTGCTACCCCAGCTCTTGGGAGAATAGGAGTGGACTGATCAGTGTCTGTACTAACCATGCAGTGGTTGATACCAAATTCTCCCACCTTATGCTTGGTTTTGGGTCTGGTTTGCTTTTCTGCTCTGTGATGAGTGATGACTATAAAGTAGTCATCACTTACTTTCAGCTGATCACTGGATCTTGGCAAGACTTTGAAATTCCAGATTAGCATTGTCTGGCTTGGAAAGCTTCCTAACCTCTCCTTGTGGCATGTTTTCTTTTTCTGTTCCAGGAAGTCAAATTGTCCAGCCCAGATTACCGGGACTGTAATTCCACTGATGCCATGGAGGATTTCATGAAGAGGATCAATTGTTACCAAGCCAGCTACCAGCCCCTCGACCCTGATGACTACGACAGGTAAGAGACCTTGACTTCTTGAGCTGCCCTTGAACACCTGCCCTCTCCCAGGAGAGGAACAGTGAAGGGTGGAGCTGTATTTCACTGTCTTCAAACACTTGGCTGTGCTAGGATGATTTATGGCCAGGCCTCACCTTGAATTCAGGCCTTTTACAGGAAAATGCTGGTTTCCCCAGGCCCTGTGCCAGGGAAATAGGCACTGATGCCTTCCCAGGCTCTTCTGGGCTCAGATGGGCTATTTTCAACCTTGTTCTGTGGGTCTAAATACAAAGGCTTTGGGGAAGCACTTGAGTTTGAGTGGTTGAGGTGCTTTTTTCCTTGTCCCTGTTAAAGAAAGGGACTGCTTGACTCAAACCACAGGATTGAGCAAGCCCTGTGGCTTCTGCCTGGTTGTTGTGCGCCTTGGAAGAGTTTTGCTGTCCTGCCTGACTCTGCAGGCACCTCCCAGCCTTTCCACTGCTCACAAATACATCTGTGTGCCCTGCACCAATTGTCCCAGTCCTGCTGATCCCTGTCCTGGGGAGGAGCATGTTCCCTGTGAGTCCTGTTTAATCCTCTTTACTGCTGCAGGAGGAGGGGTGGCGATTACACTGCAGCTATTCAGCTCTCCATGAATCCCCATTACCTGTTGGCTCCCTGCTGAAAATAGCCTGCAGGAAATCCTCTGAGCCTGTGATTACATGGACAGAGATAACTCACAGGGCTGCTTTTGAGAATGACGTCTCTGTCTGTCCCCAGGGAACTTTCTCTCATCAAAGTCATCGACGTGGGCCGGCGGTTCCTGGTCAACAGGGTTCAGGATCACATCCAGAGCAGGATTGTTTATTACCTGATGAACATCCACGTCCAGCCCCGCACCATTTACCTCTGCCGGCACGGCGAGAGCGAGTTCAACCTCAAGGGGAGGATTGGAGGGGACTCTGGCCTCTCCAACAGGGGCAAGAAGGTGAGGGACAAGGAAAATATTCCCCCGTGGCTTCCAGGAGTGATCTGGCTGTAGTAGATGCTGTGTCTTGGGTTATGTGCTTGTCTGAATGTTACTGGGCTGCTGAGGGTCTATCTGTAGCTCTTGGGGATCAATGAATGGGTGGCTGCCCTTCCCCTCAGAGTAGAAGGCTGATCTTTCTGCCTATGGAAGGCAACACTTACTGGGAATTAGGGAAGAAGGCCCATTGGGAAGCTATGGACCAGGAATCAACCTCTTTTTACTATGTCACACAGTTTGCAGAGGCACTGAACAAATTTGTGGAAGAGCAGAACCTGAAGGACCTCAAAATTTGGACCAGCCAGCTAAAGAGGACAATCCAAACAGCAGAAGCTCTCCAGCTGCCCTATGAGCAGTGGAAGGCCCTCAATGAAATTGATGCTGTGAGTATCTGCAGCTAGAATAGCTGGATGGGGCTGGTTGGTGCTTAACAAGACAAAGTGAGGTTTTGTCTGGTGGCTGTGCTGGTGCTGTTTGACTTGAGCATCTCCAGTAACCTCATGGTTGTCCTGCCCTGGCAGGGTGTGTGTGAAGAAATGACCTATGAAGAAATCAGGGAGCAACATCCAGAGGAATTTGCTCTGCGTGATCAGGATAAATATTACTACCGTTATCCTTCTGGGGAGGTAGGTATGCAGGGACACCTTCAGAGACAGAAGACATTTTATTTTAAATGTGTCCTTTTTCCCCCTCATTCTGTCCTCTACTTTTGAGCAGAGGAGCAGTGAGAGCTCCAAGAAATGAAAATTGAAGATCAGGGCTCATGTTTACCTCTGCATTGAGCTCTTGTGAAATCTTGCCATATGAAGATCTCACTAAGAAATAATGTCATTTAACAAACAGTCCCACTGACTTTATAGCAGATTAGTAGGGCAAGGTCTCTGGAGGTTTCTACTCCAGCCTCCATCATTATATCTGCTCAGTTTTGTGCTGCCCCAATTTTCTTTATTTCCAAAAAAAGTAATTCTCACCTTGTTCTCAGTACCATTCCCTAAGGGTTGATGGTAATATCTCTGTTCCTGGCAGCATGTTTTCAGGGTGTGACACAATGGGGTAGGAATTGATATCAGTTCTGGATGATACTTTAGGCTGTGAATTGAGCTAATTATCCCCAAATCGTAAGTCATGCCCATAGACATTTCACAAAAATCTTCGGAGACATCCTCATGACCCTGTATCTAACAGAAGAATGTATAGAGATATCATACACCAACTCTGGGTGCCTGGATTTCCTGGGTGCCTGTCATGGTTTTTTGAGGCCCTTCAAAACCCTGGGGTTTCTCAGGTTGCTCCAGACTTCTCAGAACTCTGAAATCCTGTACAAAATCAAATATCAAGATGATGGAGAGGCTCTATCTTCAAAGTCCTTGTTGCTTACCTTGATTCTCCAGGACTGAGCTGTGATTCACTGAGATGCGAATGGCTCCTTCTCTGACAGAAGAACTAGAAGTTCTAGAGTAGCCTGAGAATGAGGTTTTATTTTTTAGTAGTTTGTTGGTTTACTCAGAAATCAGGAGGTGTGCCAAGACAAGGACTGTTGTTTCTTTGGGATGCTTATTGCATTGATCCCATGCCTCATGTCCCCTCCCTCCTGTCCCAGTCCTACCAAGACCTGGTGCAGCGCCTGGAGCCAGTCATCATGGAGCTGGAGAGGCAAGAGAACGTCCTTGTCATCTGCCACCAGGCTGTCATGCGCTGTCTCCTGGCCTACTTCCTGGACAAGAGTGCAGGTGAGCTGCCTGTCCCTGCTGGAGGAGGGCTGATGGATGATGGTGTTCACATCCTGGGTGTGGGGTGAAGGTGTCTGAGCCTGCCTTTGGAGAGGAGGTGGGATAACCCTGCTGCTTTGCTGTCTCTGCAGATGAAATGCCCTACCTGAAATGTCCCCTGCACACAGTGTTGAAGCTGACCCCAGTAGCCTATGGTGAGTGAGACCTTGCAAACATGCCAGGGGGGTTGACTTGTACTTTCTTCTTAACCCAGGCTGTCTGGGAGAAAAGCAGGGATCTGTGGTGGGGCACTTGGTAACATCCTGTGCCTGCTGGGCTTGCTGATCTGTCTCTTTGTGCTCCTTCCTGCAGGCTGCCGGGTGGAATCCATCTCATTGAACATTGAAGCAGTCAACACACACAGAGATCGACCAGAGGTGAGTGTTGCTTTTCCCTGGAGCTGTCCTTTGGTGTCCCCCTCCTGTCCCCTGTGGTCAGCTGGCAGTGGGAACTGCCAAATCATGCCTGGGGTGGGCATGGGGAAATTGCTCAGCTGGGTGCTTGGAAATGCTACTGGGAGCATCTGATGTGCTCTTGCTCTGCAGAGTCATGGCCATTTGAGGGTTTTCTAAGGGAAAAGGACTGTTGCATGTTCCTGCTTCCCAGTGTTTGCCCAGGGAAAACTCCTCCCTGGTCTCTGACTTTCACCTGCATGGTCATCCACTTCCCAAGCTGGGAATGGAGCTGTGGATGGAGAAGGTGACTTCTCCCAGGTGTCTCTTAGCTGGCTGGCAGAGCTTGGGCTCAATGCTTGCCCTACATCTGCCTCTGAGGGTCTTTTTTCCTGGATTTCCCGTGGCTCTCTGTCATTCTGTAGGGTGGGAGGTGGCAGTGCTGGGCCAGGGATGCTCTGTGGAAGAGACCCCTCCTGTGGAGAAAAATTCCTATAAGGTTGGGTCTGTCTGCCAAGTGCTCCACTGGAGCTCAGAGGCCAGAACAGGAGGATGCCAATGCAGTGTCAGGGCTGGGCAGCCACCCAGAGTGGGGCACAGGGACCCTGGCAGCACCCATGTCCCAAGATGCTGGGCTATTTCCAACTTGTGCTTGGTGGTGCTGGAGCCCAAAGTGATGCTGAACAGTTGGGGCTGTCCCCTTTTGGCCCACATCTCCTTTCCTTTGCTTCCCCTGTCAGGTGGCAGCACATGAGCCTCCTGTCCCTCCCTGCAGCTGTAGGGGGGAAGCCAGTCCTTCCCCCTGCATAGGGCCATGATGCCCTGCTTTGCAGCCTCTCTGGGGATGGCAGCAAAGCCTCCTGTAGGGTGGGGTGAGACTCGTGCCAAGTGCTTGGGTGCCCCTGCTCAGCTTTGCCTCCATCCCTCCTTGCTTGAGTTGGAGCTTGGCGTGACCCTTGCTGGCTGCTCTGCTCCCACTTCCCAAATCTTCCTGATCAGCCTGGGCTGGCTCATCTTCCCCTTCTTGCTTTCACTCCTCTCTCTGGGTGGAGGGACTGGCTTCGAGGAGAAGGAGGAGACCGATGGGCACCTCTGTGTGTGCAGAGTCATGGCTTGATTGCTGCTGGGTGTGTTCAACTACCTGTAGTTACTTTTTTTTTGTCAGCTGAGACTCAGATGAGGAGAAAATCTGTCTCGTGTCTGAGTGCAGAGCCTTTTTTTTTTTTTTTCTCCCCTTCTGTGCTCTTAAACATTTTGCATCAGGGTTTTTTTTTTTGTCCAGAGCCCTTTCAGTGCATCCTTTGCTCATTGACAGTGACTGTGGGGAAAAGCAGAGGCCACTTTAAGATAAAAAAAAGAAAACCAAAGCAACTTGCTTCTTTTTTTTTTTTTTCCTTTATAACTGTCGCCTTCTTCCTTTTTCTTTATTTTGCTCTATTTTTTTATATTTACTTTTATTTTCTTTGTCTCACTTTAATTTAGGAAGCAAAGAAGGGACCTAACCCGCTCATGAGACGTAATAGCGTTACCCCTCTAGCAAGCCCAGAGCCCACCAAAAAACCTCGCATCAACAGCTTTGAGGAGCATGTGGCTGTTTCTTCTGCCCTGCCAGGCTGTGTTCCTCAGGAAGTGCCCACGCAGATGCCGGGACAAGTTAGTTGAACTCTTCTATTTTTTTTTTCCTTTCCTTTTTTTATCCTTTTTGTTTTTTTCTCTTTATTTTGTTGTTGTTCTTGTTGTTTTATTGTTTGTTGTCCTCCTGTCACTCCTGAAGCTGAGGAGCTGCTTGCACTTGTTGTAACCTGTGCTGCTGTCTGAGATGCATCTTCCTCCCACGGCTGCTGTCCCTCCCTGCCTTGGATCATTGTTGATCCTCTCTTGGGTTTTGAGAGTGTCATGAACTTCCACCAAGCTCTAGGCTGCATTAATTTAGTGCCTTCACCATTCAGCATCAACCTCCTGAGGGGTCTCCTCCCTGGAGTGAGCAGGAGCAAAGGGCTTGTGCATTCCCTCTAGGTGTGCTTGGCTCTGGTGTAGACCTGGGCATGGCAATAAATCGAATGCTCTTGTGCTTCTCTTAAGGAGGAGCTGCCAAGGCTCTTCTTTGGCTGGAAGGGTCTCCTTCATCCTGGATCTGTAGGTAAAATGGACCAAAATTGAGTAGAAGGCTCTTGGTGTGTGAAACCCTGTGGGTAGCTGTCATGGTGTTCATGTGTCCTCTCATCTTTCACCCACCCGTGAAGGGACATAGGAAGAGAGGCCTTACTCACTGCTCACTTCTCCAGGCACCAACCCCTCTCCTAAGCTCACTAAGGACTCCTATATAGTCTATAGGAGCTTTTGCAATGCTGCCCTTGCCCCCAGCTGCCTGTCCCTGCTGTCTGTGTTGGTGTGATGTCCTTTTTCCCCTCCTCGCCCAGACCCTGGGCAGGTTAGGAATGAATGGCTCTGTGCTCCCCCATTGCTCTGCTTGGTTGTTGCTTTGCATGAGCCTCCCAGGGCAGCTGGGTCTGTCTCAGCTCCCAGGGCTCTGCCTGGGCTGGTTGAGCCTCACAAAAAACCTTTTGCCAGCTCTGGCTGCCTGGTGCCCCTTGCTGCTGTCCACTGTCCTCTGCCCGGTGTGGCGTGGAGTTACTGACACTTCTCTCTGTTCTTTCTGTTCTCTGTCTCTCTGCAGCCTTTACTAGGGAAGGCATGCCTGTAAGTACCTTCTTGCATCTTTTTCCCCCTTCCAACCCTTTTTTCTCTTGCCATCCTGCTGGGTTGTTTTGTTGTTGCAGAATCTGGACGGGGTGTGGATTTCATGGAGTTAATATTTTGCTGTTTTGGGGGGGATTTGTATTAGGAAAGGTAAAGAGGAGACTGGGTGCTGGTTTATATCCTAGCTTGATGAAATGTCCCAATTTTGTTGTGAAATTAAGCAAATTATTACTTTCACTCTGATGATACCTATGGGTGATGCTGTTGGGTTTTCTTGGAGTTGTCTCCTCTGTGATAGCATGTTGTACTGTAGGTGAGAGAGCTGGGTGCTCTGTCCTTCCTAAGGGCTCTGAGTTGTGTCTGTGATATCACCAGAGAGGTATCTGAGAAGCTTCTGACCTTCTCAGGAATGGCTTTTCTGGATGATCCTGGGCCAGCCATGTGCAGTTCTGCAAACTTGGATTTTGAAAACAGTCAGCTTAGATGTTGTGGGTAGAGTGAATGGAGATTGTCCTTCTCTACCTCTGTTAAGAAAGCAAAACATCTTGAGCATTTGATGCACTAATTATGAATAATCAAGCCTCTGGTTTGGCTTAGTGCTGTCACATCCCTGAGTAACAGAACAGCTCCTGGATAAATTTGAAGCCTTTGGACTTAATTAATGCTACATTGAGTTGAGAGCAGCAGTTGTTGTTATGTGCTCGGGTGCCTTCTCAAAGACTGGGAAGACTTTGGGGCTGAGTTGATACTGGGTAGTGTCCAGGGGGTCATTTTTGCCCTCTTGGGACCAGTTCAAATCAGCAGGGCCAGCCCAAATCAGCCTGCGAGCATCCCTGGCTTGGGTTGTTTTGTGGGCTGAAGATGGAAGGATCTGCTCTAACATGGCCAGGCCAGAGCTCAGCTCTGCTTGCCTGTAGCAGCTGTTGAATCTCAGATTTCTTCCCCTTTTAGAGTAAATATTTTTGAGAAAACGGAAGTTAGGACTGTAGCACTTGGCTTTGCTGGTGGATGGGTTGGATGAGATCACTGTGCAAGTGTGGAGGTTGAGTTGCTCAGCATGGCTTCCATGTCTGTGATCCTTCCCTTGCTGCTCATGGCCACTAAAGCCCCTGATGAAACCTGATCCTCTTGGGTTGTTCTGAAAGCATTTTAGTTTTTATCCATCCTTCCCTCTGTGGTTGTCACATCTGTATTGTAACAAAAGGCACTGCATGCCTTGGTGCTGGCTGGGACACTGAAAACACACTCTGCTGTTGAGTTTGGGAGATGGATGTGTCAGATTTTGCTGGTGGTGGTTACCCACACCAGGTGTAGGCTGGCAGCAGCAAGCTTAAAATCTCCAGCTGCTGGGAGCCTGCCTCCACCTCCTAGTGTG
The DNA here is from genome assembly GCA_013397375.1 of Toxostoma redivivum. NCBI lineage: Eukaryota > Metazoa > Chordata > Aves > Passeriformes > Mimidae > Toxostoma > Toxostoma redivivum. The sequence goes on from VXBI01012879.1 coordinate 68,949, forward strand.
GGACTTAAAGGCTGGTTTTGTGGGACCCATAAGGACATGCCAAAGCCAGGCTTGGTGACCTTCACACTGATGTTAGCTCTGGGAGCCTGCTGTCTGGTACACTGGTTTGGTCCCTCACTGTCACCACCTGTATGGGGCTGGGGAGGTGGAAGGTACCTCCTTCACAGCTTGCACCATGGGCTTGGGTTGGTAGTGGGAGCTTCACTGCATCAGCCCTCACTTTTGGGGTCTTAACCCCCACCCAGGAGGACCAGGGGACACCTGGAGAGGCTGGGGACATGGCTGAGACCTGAGAGTCCTCCTGGCTGTGGGATTGAGCTGATTGGGGATGTGGGACTACCTGGCGTGTTGATTTCTTTTCCTTTTGCTTGGTTTGTGATTCAAAGTGCACTTTTGAACAGTCACCTGATCCCCTCCCTTCTTCTCCCCTTCACTTTTCATGCTTAAAAAGAAGACCCGTTTGTCACTTTCTCAAAGTTTTCTCTTTGCTAATATTTCCAAGGTAAATGGCTGTGGTGCATGTGGCTTTTCCTAACCCTCCTCCTCTCTCCTTAGATAACAGCTCAGCCTGCTCTGCCTCGTAGCCTGGGATTCCTGGTGCTTGTAAGAGGCAGCTTAGGTAGTAAAAGCATTTAAAAATAATCCCGAAAACAAACTCAAAAAAAAAAAAAAAAGAGAAAATCCTTCTTAGCTGTTTCTTAGTCCTTTTTTCCCCTATCTTGTTTCATGTAGTTCTGTGAGTTGGGAAATGTCCTTGTTGGTCCCCTGGGCTTCTCCTGGAGCAGATGCTCTCCTTGGGGCTGGTCCTGCTTGTGTTTAGCTGGTTGTCTCTGGTTTTGTGGTTCTCACAACATGCTGGTGGGTACCTGCTGTCATCACTCTGTACCAGGGCTGTGTCTGGAGCATCTCTTGGGCCTGTGAAACCTCATGGGGTGTCACCAGGGGAGTTGTGCTGCTGCTCTACCATTGGTGTGGTGGCTGGCCCTTGGCATGGCCAGTGGGAGCTGCCTGTTCTTGGCATTGCCAAGGATGGACAAACAATGACCTCGTCCTTGGCAGGTGGGGGGGACACTGCCCACCCTCAACGGGAGCAAGAGAGAGCTGTTTAATTTGGCTCCCTGAATGAGCACTGTGGTCCCCTGTCACCATGGACCAAAGAGCATCTTCAGAAGGGCAGACAAGGTGGGGTGGGAGGTTTGCCTTGGGTTTAGCTCAGTCTTTAGGGCTATCTAAGTTCTAAGCCTGTAGTTAAAGCCAGGCAGTGCCTGAGGAGGGGGTGAGCAGTGAGTCACCTGCCTCTCTCCTGTGGTGGGCAGTGTCCTCCCCTCTCTGGTGGGTGCTTTGTAGTGATCTGTGCGTGGCTTTGTTCCTCCTCACTCCCTTGTTCACATGTTCCTAGAAGGTGCTGCTGTGTTGGAGCCTGACCCCAACTCTCCTCCTTACCCTCTCGTTCCAGAACATGAACAACTCCCAGAAGCCATCGTGACTCTGTGACATGGCCGGCGCTGCCAGCTTCTCATCCCATCGCCATTCCCGAAGCTTGCTCACCCTCCGGGCCCCTCCAGCTGTGGCTGCAGTGAGCCCCACCCTGGGCTGGCTCTGCTCACGCTGCCCATTCATCCCTAAAACCCCGTGCTGCTCAGGGGGCGATGCAGGAGAGCCGAGGAGGAGCAGCCCAGCTCCCTGCCAGGGTCGCCACCAGCTCTTCAGGCTGCAGCGTTTGCTCTCCTCTCCAGTATCCTGTTAGGTCGTAGCGAGCTGTAAAGTGCTTCTGTAGTGCACAGGAGTTTCATTTTCTTCTCTTTTCAGTGGTTTTGATCTTCTGTATAGATGATTGGTACCCATCCATCTCCGGGTGGGGTGTGTATATATGTGGATGGTGCGGGGTTAGCAGAGAAATAGGGGGAAGGGGGGTGGGTAAAGGGGTTTTGCATTTTTTTTTAGTTATTATTGTTAATGTTGTTAATTACTTTTGAATAAGCCCCTAACATGCTGTGCTGCAGTCCCTCACCCACACTACAACTGGTCACACATGCCAGCCTGGCTCATGCAGATCTGTGAGCACCAGGAAAGCAGCTGTGTGAACTCCTTCACTGCAAGAACTGCTGGGTTTAATAAAAAAAACCAACCCGTTCTTTCACCTTTTTTTTTAAATCAACATACCTTAAAGGGTTTTGCAGAGAATGTAAATCTGCTGCTAAAATTGGTTGAAAGGTGCCTGGAGTGCGTGAGGAACCATGCCAGCAGGGGCTTGGGTGATGCTTTCATCTTGGGGAGCACCCAGGGATCGTCTGAGCTCAGGCATGGGTTGAATTTTGGGGAGGCTGAGCACTGTTTGAGGTGCTGTGCTGGTACTTCATCTCCCCTTTCTTCTTTTTTTAGATGAAAGTGGAGGTATTGGGAAGGGTTTGAATCCTGAGGCTTAGATGCATTTTGCAGACACACAGGTCTCATAGAGGTGGCCAGAGATCTGGCTGGGTTGCAGGAGTCCCTGTCTGACTGCAAAAAGCCACAGGAAGGGACAGTTTTGTCTGTATTTTTTAAAATTTTATGCACACACATGTGTGTATATGTGTATACTTAGAAACTGCTTGGTTTTTGCACTTTATTTGTGGCAGAAGCATAACTATTTTATTTTTTTCAAGTTGTGCCCCTTAACAGGGGAAGACTGAATACAGGCAACTTTTTCTATTTGTTTTGAATTGTATTTTGCATGCTGAAACCTGGGACTACAAAATAATAGTAGTTACAGTGTTTGAGGTGGGGGGAACAGGGTGAGGTCCTGACTGACTCCATCAGCCAACTCCCAGTGGTTTGATCCATAAGATCTTTGTTGGCAGCCTGTCCTGGGCTGGGAGACAGCAGTTAGAAATGGCAATTAACCACTATTGCTTTGTGCAAAAGTCTGTGGATCTTGGAAATTTTTTTTTTCAGTGTTTTGGGTTGGTTTTTGGGTTCTTTGTTTTCTCCCACCTATGTGCAGCGTCTTCTCCATACCCATCTCTTGTTTGTTTGTTTGTTTTTTTGG